>CAUYQG010162357.1:0-19593 GCA_963574415.1 Tarsius wallacei
TGTGTGTGTGTGTGTGTGTGTGTGTGTGTATTTGAAGAGACAGGGTATTGCTTTGTTGTCCAGGCTGATCTCAGACTCCTGGCCTCAAGTGATCCTCCTGTCTCAGCCTCCCAAGTTGCTGGGATTAAAGGCATGAGCCACTGTGCCTGGCTCCTATACCATCCAGATGCCAGATTTACTCATGTAATTTCCTCTGTTCTCCTTGACATTTACTATGGCTTGAATGTGCTCCCCACCCCAAATTTCACGGGTTAACATTTTACTCCCCAAATTCATATTTCCTTTCCTTTCAAGTTTTCAAGTTTCGGGAAAATGTCTGCAGGGAAGGCAGTTGTTAGTTTCCATCTTGCTTACTACTTCCGGGGTTCCTTATGACTTAGAAAAAAAAAAAGGAAAATGAGTTAGAGCTTGAAGAGGTGACCGTGACTTTTGTCTGAGTTTGCATGGTGTCAGTTTCCATAGTTCATTTCTGACCAGTTTCACCATGAACAACTCAGTAGTCCCTGAGAGAAAGAAGATTGATGTGAAAAAAAGAGACGGTTGAGTACCTCTAGAAAAGTGGCTGATTTTCTCGGTGCCCCAACCAGGACTCTTTTTATTATTATTATTTTCTTGGTAGAGATGGAGTCTTGCTATGTTGCCTAGGCTGGTCTTGAACTCCTGGACTTAAGCAATCCTCTTACCTCTAAATGCTGGGATTACAGGTGTGAGCCACTGTGCCCGGCCAGGAATCTGTTAAAAAATTCACCTTTTCATTCATTTTTCCCCCTGGCCAACATACAGGACTTTTTTTCCCCTTTCATTAATGATTTTTAAAAGGTTTTTAATGGTCTCTATTGACAGCGTTAGGCAAGGTTTGAATGAAAACAACAATAACAACAACAAAAGCAAGGAATACAGTCTATGGGAGGAATATCTGATTTTCCTCTGACTATGATAGAGGGATCAAAATTTAGGGGTTGACATGAGGAGGGACAAGAGGGTGACTGTCTATGTGGGCTGTTTCCCTACCATGTCAAACCACATCCAAACTGTTTCTGGATGACTTCAAAATAACTGGGGAACTTAGTTAATTCAAATGTTCGTTCAGATTAGTGAAACACAAATCTATCAATCTGATTGAGTTGGGCTGTTAGTTTGACTGACATCAAGGTTTTTCAACTTGAAGTTCTGGGTTTGGTGGATAATATGGAACTTCAGAATCCACCAGAAACATTTCTTTCCTTTCTTTGATTTTTTTTGTCGGGGTGTCATTCTGTGTCCCAGGCTGGAGTGCAGTGACACAATCATGGTTCACCACAGCCTTAACCTCCTGGGCTCAGGCAATCCTTCAGCCTCAGCCTCACAAGTAGCTGAGACTACAGGCGCGTGCCACTGTGCCTGGCTAATTTTTTGATCTTCTGTAGAGATTAGGTCTCGCTATGTTGCCCAGGCTGGTCTCAAACTCCTGGGCTCAATCGATCCTTCCACCTTGGCCTCCCAGTGTGCTGGTATTACAGATGTGAGCCACCACAGTGGGCCAAAAATTTCTTTTTTTTTCTTCAACATGCATATGCCAAGGCCCCTTCCCTTACTTTGGATATGACATTGAGACTCTGAACAGGCATCTAGGTCATTCAAAAGGCCCCTCAACCCTCGCTGAGAGCCTTCTAATTAAATAGTCACATTCAGGGCATTTGAAAGACCTAAAATATCTACCTGGCTTCAGCAGTTTTAATAAAAAAAGGAGTGAGCTGATGTGTAATTTCCTAAAAGAGAAAGTCTGAACAATACTGTGCTTATTCCAAATGTCTGGAAAGATGATTTGTTTTTGGAGGGTGTGGGGACTGGGTCCCCTGCTCATGGTTTGGGAGCCCACTGAAGATGACACCGCAAACACCGACCTTTGGTTCCCTGGCATCGTTGACTGCTACTCTGAACTTGTACACTGTAACCGCTTTTGGGCTGGCTCTGATGGCGCGGGGCTTTCTCTTCTGAGTGTTTGTTTTATGGTCTAAAACCCAGCCTCACCCGCAGAGTTGCTAAGTCCCGCGCACGGCGAGGCTGGGTGCCATCGGGGATTTACTGATGGCTAAGCCGCATTATGAACGGAGATTTACGATCACCTTCCCAGTCAATTAAAATTCCAGATATTACCAAGGCAGAATTCAATTAAGGTTAATTGGAGCTTCTGAAAACTGCTTTTCCAAAGGGAAGCCATGATGGGATTGTGACTCCTGGTGGATTTTTATCAGTTTTAAATAACTTTCTGTCCTTTCTTTCCCTGGCACTAGACACACTCTTTCCCGGCTGCTGGCTCCTGCTATTATCATTCGATTCAGATGTTGATTCTTCTGTCATAAGTTATCAGTGTGACTTATTTGGTTTTGCTTTGTCTTTTTTTTTTTTTTTTAAAGAAACCTAAAACAAAAAAACAAAGCAAAACTCCCAAGGCTCTCGGCAGACCAGAACCCTAACAAAACCACATCCTGGGAAACCACAGTGGTGTGACATGAAAGAAATATAGTGACAACGTTTCAGAAGCAATTATCCAAACTGGAAAAATAACCCATTCTCTTTCCGTTGTCATTAAGGTGGATGAAAAGGTTTGCAAACATTGTCAACTGGGGTGGGAGGGGTGGTGGGAACAGGTGCACACGAGAATTACAATGCAAGTCAGGCTTTCCTTTCTACCCTAAATTTTATTTTCTTGTCGTCAAGGGCTATTGTGACAGTTCTCAGCACAGTTGATTGAACTGGGAAGGCACAGGGGACGAGGCCTTAGACACCGCATGCAGAACGTGCCGTCCGCGACTCACAGGGCAATCTGGGCGAGGAGTGAATAGTAATTTCAGCAGTTTATTTTCTCAGAATTTCCAACCCATCGTTCATCACTGGAGGCTCATAATGAAAGCTGAGGAGAAATTTGCTTTTTGGATAGAAGAGGCGACGTGTGTGTGTGTGTGTGTGTGTGTGTGTAGGGGAGAGACTGCAACTGCCCAGATGCTCTGTTGTTCTTCCAAGGAGCAGAGCCTTGGGAGAACCCTGGGAGAGGCTGCCTCCTTGCTGAATTAGCCCTCGTGTGTTTCCCACACCCGGGCCTATCGCTGAACAGTGGCTTGCCAGAGCACACATATGGGTGCATCTGCCTACAGAGAGTAGCTTTGGAAACATCCTTGCTTCCTAGAGAGTGGAGGATGGATTTCCGTGAGGCCGTGGTCAGGCTGCTGATTCCAGTGATGTCCTTCTTTGTGTATTTCAGTGGATAGCGAGACAATGCTGAGGGCAGGTTGTGACACGTGAAGTTATTTACACGGCTGGTGTATGTGGTGATGAACAGGTCTATGAGGCTGGGTGCGGTGGCTCACGTCTGTAATCCCAGCCCTTTGGGAGGCCGAGGCAGGAGGATTGCTTGAGCCTAGGAGTTCGAGTCTGGCCTGGGCAATATAGTGAGACCTTATCTCTACAAAAACAAAAAATAAAAAAATTAGCCAGGTGCGGTGGCATGCATCTGTGGTCCCAGCTACTCAGGAGGCTGAGGTGGAAGGATCGTCCCAGGAGGTCGAGGCTGTGGTGAGCTGAGACTGTACCACTGCACTCCAGCCTGGGTGACAGGGTCAGAGCCTGTCTCAAAAAGAAAAAAAAATTAAATACGTGAGCTTCCCTTCAATGCCTCTTTTATTTGTATGTATTCAGATAGCTTCTGCCTCATTTCAAGGAAGCATATTAAGAGTCGCTTTCTGGGGACACCGATAGTCTTATTGGCACAGAATGTCTACATTTGCTTTTATCTCCTGCTAAAATGACCGTGGTGCCCACGCACATACCCACCTTTGCCAGTTTTCTGCGTCTTCTCTTTTTAAAGAAGGTCGACTGGAAAAGAAGAGACTAGAACATGAGAGAGTCTACAACTGCATGGCGGTGAAGGGGGAAAGTTTCTGTAATCAGAAATCTGGGGTGTAATTACATGATAGCCAGAAGAAAGGAACACGCGGGAGGGTAGGTCTCGCGAGTGCGATGACTAATGAATTCTCTCTATTCCTTACGGAGAGAGCCACATTTGTAAAATTAAAAGTCAATGCCTCTTGGATGAGAGGATTTGTGGGCTCTGCTGTCCTTTTTTCAAATGCTGTGTGCTTGGAACGCAGGCGAGGAGGGTGAGCCTCCAGTCAAGGGCGGCTGCCTGCCTTTTCCCAACCCTGTTTCAAGGCCGTGTGAGCCTTTTTCTGGAAGGACTTGATAGGCGGGACCTGCGTGGCCCTTTTGAGGAACAGGGCCTTGTCTGGAGGACACATTTCAGTTGACCAGTCTGTTGGCCTCGTGCAGCTCAGACGGTGGTGGGCTGGATATTTCTGCATTTATCCTGCGTTGTGGGGGTCACTTGGGTTTGTGGGTATGTCTTCCAGCTTTGGTGACATGCAGGGCAGCAGCCACCAGATGGCACACTGCAGGAGGCCATTGCCTGTCTGGTGGCAGACTTCCCTCCTGAAAACATAACTTGGGAGGAGACCAGCGGACTTCGACTTCACAGATCTGCAAAGGTGCCTGAAATTCAACCACCATGGCTCCTCCCTTGGATCCCACGTTCTTATGTTTTATCTTTGAGTCGGGGTCTCACTCTGTCGCCCAGGCTGGAGTGCATATACGCATACTCCTTTGGGGTCAAGGAGCATGCCACCACACCTGGCTCATTTTTACATTCTTGTGTTTTTGTAGAGATAAAGTCTCGCTATGTTGCCCAGGCTGAACTCGAACTCCAGGGCTCAAGCCATCCTCTAGCCTTGGCCTCCCAAAGTGTTAGAATTACAAGCGTGAGCCAAGGCACCTGGCTAAGGGTGTTTTTATTTTGAAGTTGGCCCACCTTGGGCCACTCACAGCAGCATCGTCCAATGAACTCTTCCAGTACTTAATCTTATTACCTACTAAGGAAAACTTCTGAAAGACCGTGGATACTGTGGCTCACGTTAGGTATGTACTAAATGCTTTGCCGTCCCCAAATTCCTGTGTTGAATCTCTAATCCCCAATGTGATGATGTTTAGAGACGGGGCCTATGGGAAGTGTCAGAGTTTAGCTGAGGTATAAAGGTAGAGCTTTCACAATGTGATTAGCCCTTGGAAGAGGACGAGACATGAGAGCCCTTGTCTCCTCCCTCGGTGAGCACACACCAAGCAAGGAGAGGCCATGTGAGCACACTTTGAAGAGGCAGCCTGTCTACAAGCCAGGGAGAGAGCCCTCACCAGACACCGAACCTGCAGTTGCCTTGGTCTTGGACTTCCCAGACTCTGGAACTGCAAAAATAATGTCTTACTCGTTGAGTCGAGTCTCACTCTGTCGCCCAGGCTGGAGTGCAGTGGCACACCTGTGGCCACTGCAGCCTCCACCTGCCGGGCTCAGGTGATCCTCCTGTCTCAGCCTTCCAAGTTGCTGGAACCACAGGTGCACGCCACCATGCCTGGCTAATTTTTTTGACTTATTGTAGAGACGAGGTCTTGCCATGTAGCTCAGGCTGGTCTCAAACCCCTGAGCTCAGGCAATCCTCTTGCCTCGGACTCCCAAAGTGCTGGGATTATAGGCGTGAGGCACCATGCCTGACCTGCAAAATAAGTGTTCATCACTTAATCTACCCAGTCTATGGTATTTTGTTGTTATAGCAGCCCGAAGCTGACTAAGATGGATTATAAACACGATTTAATACAACGAATCGGGGGTGACTTTGACGTATTTGCCTACACACAATGAAAGAAGCATGTGAAGATTCCAGGACGTGTTGTGCACCCACTTGTGTTTCAGGATGATGATGGGAAGGACAGGCTCTGAACTGTAGCTGTGTAGCAAACGGAGTCTCTGTACTCATAGGTAAAATGACATGTTCAGGCTGGGTGCGGTGGCTCATGCTTGTAATCCAGCACTTAGGGAGGCTAAGGCAGAAGGATTGGTTGAACCCAGGAGTCGAGACCATCTTGGGCAACATAGTGAGAACTTGTCTCTATGAAAAAAAAAAAAGAGAAAAAAAGAAAAAAAAAGCTGGGCATGGTAGTGTGTGTGTGACCGTAGTCCCAACTACTTGGGAGGCTGAGGCAGAAGGATTGCCCGAGTCCAGGAGGTCGAGGCTGCAATGAGCCATGATCACACCACTGTACTCCAGCCTGGGTGACAGAGTGAGATCCTGACTCAAAACAAACAATAAATAAAATGACATGCTCATCAAGATGTTGAAGAATCAAGAAAGAAAAGGTGATTTGACAATTAGAAGGTGTTGTGCAAATGTAATTCAAGAGGAACTTTTGTCATTGTTTATTGATGGATTAATTGATTGATTTTTCTTTCTTTCTTTCTTTTTTTTGAGTTGGAGTCTCACTTTGTCGCCCAGACTGGAGTGCAGTGGCATGCTCCCAGCCACTGCAGCCTCACCCCGTTGGGCTCTGGCAATCCTTCTACCTCAGCCTTCCAAGTAGCTGGAACTATAGGTGCACACTACCACGTCTGGCTAATTTTTGATTTATTGTAGAGACGAGGTCTCGCCAAGTTGCCCAGGCGGGTCTTGAACCTTTGGGCTCAGGTAATCCACTCGCCTCTGCCTCCCAAAGTGCTGGGATGACAGGTTGAACCACTGAGCCCGGCCTGATTGATTGATTTTTCATCCTAACTCTCAGGACCTGTGAAATCAGGGAGTAATTTTTAATTCATAGATCTAAGAACAAAGGAGTTTTCTAAGTTTTTGGAGCTCCCTAGACTTTTTTTTTCTCCAGATGGAAAAAGTTCTATTTGTCACGAATACATGTGGATCAGCACGTTCCTACTATTTAATTTTAATTTTAATTAGCTCTCTCTTTTTTTTTTTTTTTTTTGAGTTGGAGTCTCACTCTGTCACCCAGGCTGGAGTGCAGTGGCACGCTCAGGGCCACCGCAGCCTCAACCTTCTGGGGTCAGGTGATCCTTCTGCCTCAGCCTTCCCAGTACCTGGAACTACAGGCATATGCTACCACGCCCAGCTAATTTTTGACTTATTGTAGAGAAGAGGTCTCACCAAGTTGCCTAGGCTGGTCTTGAACCCCTGGATTCAGGCAATCCTCTTGCCTTGGCCTCCCAAAGCACTGGGATTACAGACTTGAGCCACGGTGCTTGACTTTGAACTCTCTTATTTGTTCTTTTGGTGTTTCTTCCTCCTTTCCTCCCCTCTCCCAATAGATTTCTCTCTCGGGCCATTTTCTTCTCCTCTCCCTTGCTCCTACAACCAGTTATATCATAGAATTGGAGGACTTGGAGTTTGTTCTCTTGTATCGATATTGCTGCTTCTTATTTGCTCGCTAAAAACTTCCCCTCGTCCTGAAATGAGGCACGCTTTCCTATGGTGGGACTCTTGATGATTTTCCGACTCAGTGGTCCTAATGTTCCCTGCTCTGGGTGTAAGAAGTGGAAATTACTCCGGGGGCTTTTCTAGGGCCAGGCAAGTTGATGCTTGCAAAAGTGGCACAGCGGAGGCTGAGACTCCTCGCTTTCCTTGAAAGAAGGACGGCAATTAACCTTGGCAGTGGAGCAGAACTCACTTGAATTTGCACTTGTAAATCTGCACCTCTCCTTAAGCAAATAGGATGGGAAGAACCCAGATTTTCATCAAAAATAAATTAAAAGTGGAGTCCTCACATTATGAAAGAATTCGAGGGGAGATTTCTTTCGTGAGCGGCTTTTCCTCAGCGTATCGAGATGGTGTGTTGATTCACAACCGTTCATGACCGACAGGGCTCTTTCTGGTAGCACACCAACCATGACCGTGACCCGACTGGGTTGAGCGGCAGGGCAGCTCCTGTTTTCAGGACGTTTATTAACGGGCGCTAATCCTTATTTCTCGTGGCATCTTACTGCTTTGTTAAAGTGTCTTGTTTCAAAGGGGAACAGTGAGCCCAGGTGAGTCTGCTGTTTTGCTTCTGTCCATTTGAGTCAAAACACAACCTGTGTATTTAGGCCCTTGTGCTTTTCTGTTCTCACTTTAAGCAGAGATTTGGATTTCTGTGACGTGTGGAGTGAGAAAGTAGGTCACTGATGAAATGCTTCATGCAGGGAATAGATGGTCATCCGAACAGCACACAAAGGATGTTTACCAGAGGGACAGTTCGGACACAGAGACTGAGTGGCACAGCCGGCAGGGCTAGGCTTTCCAGGAACTGTCCGGGATGTCATTCCGAGTTTCCACATGCTGGCCCTGACGGTCCCCCTCAATTCAAAGACTCTGCTCTGGCGGCAGATTCAAACTTCCTGTCCTGAGGGGACCCCCTTCTTCGGGGAGGACTTTGCCAGAGCTTAACTGGGGGGCAGGAGCCATCAGAGCTGTTTTTCCAGCTTTGTGTTCACAAGGCTGCATCTCTAGCCTCTCCTGCTGCATTCTGGGACGTCGGACTCCAAGGAGAGCGTGCAAGTTGAAGTGAGCCGGGAATGGCAGAGAGTCCTTGAAAACGGCCCCTTGAAGACGACACGCTTCGTTCCTTGCAGCACTGTCTGTGTCAGTTTCCTAGGGTGGCGGTAACACATTATTACAAATGGGTGGCTTACAATGACAGTAATGTATTCTCTTACAGTTCTTGAGGCCAGAGCTGGAAATCAGTTTCCCTGGGCTGGCATCAAGGGCTTCAAAGGCCGGGCACCCTCTGGAGGCTGCAGGGAGACTGTTCCTTCTAGCCTCCGATGGTACCCCGAGAAGCCATGTTGCCTTGTTTTCTCTCTATATCTAATCTCCCTTCACCTCTTTCTTTCTTCTCCTTTTCTTTTTTCTCTCTGTTCACCCAGACTGGAGTGCAGTGACACAATCACGACTCACCACAGCCTCCACCTCTTGGGCTCCATACGTGATCCTCCTGCCTCAGCCTTCCTGGGTAGCTAGCTGGGACTACAGGGGTATGCCACATCATGGCCGGTTAATTTTTGATTTTTTTTTTTTTTTTTAGTTGGAGTCTCACTCTGTCACCCAGACTGGAGTGCAGTGGCATGCTCCCGGCCACTGCAGCCTCGACCTGCTGGGCTCTGGCGATCCTTCCGCCTCAGCCTTCCAAGTAGCTGGAACTACAGGCGCGTGCTACTATGCCCGGCTAATATATTTTTTTTGATTTATTGTAGAGAGGAGGTCTCGCCAAGTTGCCCAGGTGGGTCTCGAACCCGCGGGCTCAGGCAATTCACTCACCTCAGCCTCCCAAAACGTGGGATTACAGGCTGAGCCACCGAGCTTGGCTGATTTTTTTTTTTTTTTTTTTTATAGAGACGAGGTCTTGCTATGTTGCCCAGGCTGGTCTTAAACTTCTTGGCTTAAGCCATCCTCCCACCTCAGCCTCCAAAAGTCCTGGGATTATAGGCATGAGTCACCACGCCCATTGTGATTGCATCTAGGGCCCTCAGGATAATCCAGGCTCATTTCCCTATTTGAAGATCCTGAACTTAATCATATCTGCAGAGTTTCTGCCAAATCAGGTAACATCTGTGGGTTCTGGGAATTAGGACCTGATATCTTTGGGTTATTCTTCAGCCCTGCTACACCACCTCTCCTTTCTTTTTTGTTTTGAGACAGAGTCTCACTTGGTTGCCCAGGCTGGAGTACGGTGGTGCAATCACAGCTCACCGCAGCCTCGACCTCCTGAGCTCAGGTGATCCTCCTACCTCAGCTTCTTCAGTAGATGAGACTACGGGTGCCCACCACCATGGTTGGATCATTTTTAATTTTTTGTAGAAATGGGGTCCTGCTACGTTGCCCAGGCTTGTCTAAAACTCCTGACCTCAAGCCATCCTCTTGCCTCAGTCTCCCAAAGTGTTGGGATTACAGACAGGAGCCACTGCACCCATCCTCTATCTTGGAGATGTGCACGAGTCCAAAAAGTAAGTAGCCGTATTTACTGCCCATCTGGAAGCTCCATGCTGTAGCCCCCAAGATCCAATGACTATTTTAAACTTTGACTCATCCCTTGGGAAGGATGGAGGAGCCCCCTGCTTCCCTGCAAGCCGTCTCTCTGCACTGTCTTCCCAAGCGCCTCCCTACCGGCCATGAACTTGCAGGCTCTATCCAGAAGACTGTCACTTCCTTTCTCCTCAGGAGCAGTCTGACGTTTTGTACTTTGGCACCTAAAACTCCTTTAGGATGTCTCTGTTAGGCTCCCAGGAAGCCCTGCTGTCTCTGGAGCCTGGTTTCTCTGCTCTGTTTTGTTTGCTGGTTCTTTCTCACTGACCAGTCCTAGTGGCAGAAGGTCAGAGTCTCTTCTGGCCACTTAACGCCATTGGGTCTACCCTCTCAAGTCAGGCTGACCTGCTGGGAGAGGCCAGTTTTCTTTTTCTTTCTTTCTTTCTTTTTTTTTTTAAGGGTTGGAACCCAATCTTTAATGTTCTCAAAGACAATTTCAACCAAGAATTTCATATCCAGTGAAGCTAAGCTTCATCAGTGATTGAGAACTCTTTCTTTCTTTCTTTCCTTCTTTCCTTCCTTCCTTCCTTCCTTTTTTCCTTCCCTCCTTTCTTTCTTCCACCTTTTCTCTCTCTCTCTTTCTTCCGCCTTTTCTCTCTCTCTCTTTCAGTTTCACTCCATCACCTAGACTGCTGTGCAGTGGCACAGTCATGGCTCACCACAGCCTTGAACTCCTGGGCTCAAGTGATCCTCCCGCCTTGGTCTCCTGAGTAGCTCAGACTACCAGTGCACGTCACCATACCTGGCTACTTTTTGTATTTTCTGTAGAGGTGAGGTTGCCCAGGGTGTCTTGAACCTCTGAGGTCAAGCGATCCTCCCGCCTCGGCCTCCCCAAATGCTAGATTCACAGGTGTGAGCCACATCGCCCGGCTTCTTTCTAGGGGTTCAAATCCTCTATAGCACCTCTCTCTTACAGCTCCTAGGAATCTCCCCTCCCCGCAAGCTCCTGCTTGCCCCAGACATGGCTCTAGATCCCGGCTCCTTGCACAGTGTGGTGGAATGATGGTGAAGGCTGTGGCGGGTGGACGTGTCCTCTTGTGTTATTTCCCCTTCATTTCCTATTCTCTCTCCTCCCTTCCCCATGCCCTCAACGGAGCAATCTTTTAAAACTCCATCTTTAAAAAAGAAGAGACTTCCAAATACAAGAGACAATAATAGACACAATATCCACCGAGGGACCGGGAAGATAATTTCCTCACATGCGTTTTTCTGACAATTTTGGCAAAGCTGCTTCCCAAACATCTGCATTAAATATTCCCCACCATAGGTGTGTGCTTAATGGGGTCGTCGAGTAAATAACACTCAGAATCATAAGCAAGAGGTGGCCTGGGACCAGCTGGGCCGTCTATCTGGATTTACTCCTTGGGAGTTAGAGGGAGGGAGACCTGGGACCCGGCTTGCAAGGAGATAGCTCTGCTTCTGCTCAGTGGCTGGGAGAAGGCAGCCTGGACTCAGGGCCCTCCAGAGAGACAACACCAAGGCCGGGCACAGTGGCTCACGCCGGGAATCCCAGCACGGAGACTGGGGTGAAAGAATCGTTTGAGCCAAGGAGTTTGAGACTAGCCTGGGTGACATAGTGAAACCTCATTTCTATAATAATAATAATAAATAATAATAACAATAAAATTAGCTGGGTGTGGTGGCACACACCTTAAGTCCCAGATACTAAGGAGGCTGAGGCAGGAGGATCACCTGAGCCCAGCAGTTTGAGGCTGCGGTGAGCTATGATTGCACCACTGCACTCCAGCCTGGGCGACAGAGTGAGACCCTGTCTCAAAAAAAAAAAAAAAAAAAAAAAAATAGAGGTGGTGTAGCGGGGCTGAAGAAAGGCCCAAAGATATTGGGTCCTAATTCCCAGAACCTGCAGATGGTACCTTACTTGGCAGAAACTCTACAGATACGATTAAGTTCAGGATCTTCAAGTAGGGAGATGAGCCTGGATTATTCTGTGGTTCCCAGAGGCAATCACAAGTCCCCTTAGAAGAAAGAGGCAGGCCAGACGCGGTGGCTCACGCCTATAATCCCAGTACTTTGGGAGGCTGAGGTGGGAGGATGGCTTGGGTCAAGGTGTTCATGACTAGTCTGGGCAACATAGTGAGACCTTGTATCTTCAAAAAAATAAATAAATAAATTAGCTGGACATGAGGTGGCACACCTGTAGTCCAAGCTAGCCACTTGGGAGGCTGAGGCGGGAGGATCTCCTGAGCCCAAGAAGTGGAGGCTGCCGTGAGCTGTGATCGTGCCACTGTACTCTAGCCTGGGCAACAGAATGAGACCCCCGACTCAAAAATAAGCAAGTATATAAATAAAACAGAGACAACAACCGCTTGTTAATTGCTCAGAGCCTGAATACCAACCGGTTGTTCATCCAGTCTGTAAGCTGCCAGTCTTCTGCTTCACAGATGAGAAAAGCGAGGGGCTGAGTAGTCAAAGATGAGATCCTGAGTACCCCAGAGCCCTCGTCTTGGAGATGAAGAGGAGGGACTAATGTTTCTCCGCATTCTAAAATGGGCTGATGCTGGAAAATCACTCCTTCCAAATTTATACACTCTTGCTGATGAGTGCGGCTGCCTTTCTCATTTCTGCAGGATGCGAAGGGTTTTCTCGTAAAAGCTGCAGCTGAGATGAATGCCTCTTTCTGCTTTCCATTGTGGGTCTAAAATAAAATCTTTGGAATTGTAGGGGGTGGGGGAGAAACCCTTCTGAAAAAGTCTCGGTAAGAAGAAAAGCGCCTTCACTGTAGCCTCTGTTCCACAAAAGGAAAAAGATCTTGACATTTTCCCAGGAGTGAACAAGCAGGTGCAGCAATTGTAAGAGTTAATGGCTTAATGGCAAGGCCTCCTAAGGGCTCGGGATAAGGATGGGGTCAAGACCACGCTTCCCAATGAGCCTGTGAGGCGATGATGGACAGGGTGCAGTCTAGGATGCCGTTGGGGCTCTCAGGGGAGGCACAGAAAGGGCGCTTAGCGTGTTTCTTGCTCGACTTTTCTCCTAGGTATCCCACACGTTATTTATGTCTGCATGTGTGTACACATGTGTGTCTATGCATGTTTCACCTAGCCCTCTGTGTGTCTAACCTTCCATTTATCCTTCATCTCTCTATCCTTTTCTATCTCTCTATCATCTAGCTATCTATCTAATTTATATCTACCTACCTGCCTATCCATCATCTATCAGTCACCTGTCTACCTTCTATCTATCTATTCATCCATCTTTCCATCTATCTGTCTGTCCATTCACCCATCTGTCTTTTATCTATCTGTCCATCCATCCATCCATTTTCTATCATCCATCTATCCATCCATTCATTTTTTATCTCTCTGTCCATCCATCCATCCATCCATCCATTTTCTTTCTATCATCTGTCCATCCATTCATCCATCCATTTTCTTTCTATCTTCTATCCATCCATCCATCCATCCACCCACCCATCTATCCATCTATCTTTAATCTATCCATCATCTATCACCTGTCTATTCATCTATCTATCCACCCAGCCACCTATTCATCTATCTTTAATCTATCTATCCATCCATCCACCCACCCACTCATTCATCATCCATCTATCTGTCCATCCATCCATGCATCCATCCATCCATCCGTCTATCTATCCATCCATCTATCCGTCCATGCATCTGCTCCTCTGTCTCTGTGTCTCACTTACTCGCTTTTTCTGCCTCTTCTCATTTTTGTCTTGTCAGGCTAAAATTACTTGTCTTCCCAGGAAGAGTGACTACTAAAGCAGTTTTTCCCCCCGTGGTTGTCAATCTTTCTCCAGAGTGGACTGTTGGATAGTTTCACAGAATTAAAATTCCAAGTCAGCCCAGCAAGGTGAAGCACACATCTAGAGTGCTTCCTAGGGCTTCTCGAGATTCCAGGACAGGTGATCACAGCTGCTGGCAGTGGGGGCCTCTTCTCTGCGGGCTCCCGGGGGCCTTTTCGTGTGATCATCAAGGAGGCATCCCCAGGCGCCTGTGAGCGGCCACAGCCCACATATTCCCATTCAGTCTGTCTCCTGAGTTGTGGATGGGGTTTGGTGGCAGCAGGGTCCCACGCGGGCTCTCAACGCCACTTCCACCTTAAGGAGCGCCAGCTCTCAAAAAGGAGAACTGTGTTTCCTGAAAGCGAACACAATCATGCAACCCACAACAAGGATTTTTGAAGAGCAAATATTCTGTTCCCATTCTCCAGCCCCACTCATTTGACCTGCTAGAATCATCTCAGTGCCTATAGCTGACATTTATGGAGAGACAGCGTAGGTACTGTTAGGAGTGTTTTACATATATTAACCCACTTAATCCTCGTAGCCACCCGATGGGGTAGATGCTATTAATAGCCCTATTTCACAGGAAGGGGGTTAATGAGGAAATGGGAATCTTTTGACGGCGAGGCACACATTCTGCTTGGGGAGTCAACAGACCAGGGAATCCAAAGCCTGGATTTCTGTCCTACCCACATTTTACTTTTTAAATTCCCTACTGATGTGCAAAAATAATGTAAAAATAATTTTAAAAATAGGGCAATAAGAATAAATAGGGCAGCAAAAAAATAGAGCAATGAAGCCTGGATTTAGGACCTGCTGGGGCAGGAGTGATGAGAGGGGGTGTCGGACATCGACTTGTGACCCTCCTGGGCCTAGGTCTGTTCTTGAGAGCATCTCTAAGACAGGCTGGTGCCTTGAGCCCAATGACACAACCCTTCCCAGCCTGACGGTGCTGAGGGCGCATTTTCTTAGTCTCCAATACTCTCTCTGCCATGAATACAAAACTGCTGAGCGAAATGGCATCTGGGTTTCATCTTACGACCAAATGATGTCGGCCTTTACTTTTTTTTTTGAGACAGGGTCTCTGTCGCCCAGGCTGGAGTACTGTGGCCCAATCATGGCTCACCGCAGCCTCAACCTCCTGGGCTCAGACGATCCTTCCTCCCCAGTCTCCTGAGTAGCTGGGACTACAGGCATGCGTTATCACACCTGGCTATTTTTTTTTTTTTTTTGGTATGTTGCCCAGGCTGGTCTTGAACTCCTGGGTTCAAGAGATCCACCCATCTTGGCCTCCCAAAGTGCTGGGATGACAGGCATGAGCCATGGTGCCCAGCCCAACCTTTACTCTTAAAGTTTATTGGCCAAGTGGTGGCTTCTGAACGGTGGAGTGAGCAGAAAAAAAAAAATGGAACTTTAAGGACCAGTCCCCCTCCCATGTTTCTGGCGATTTTGCTTCTGTGCCCATTGGCAGGTACAGGGTTGAAGAGAGGGAGGGAACTGAACTCGAGAGGCTACTTCTGTGAGGATGGTGGGATCTTGATCGCAGGCAGCTAAACGTGTAAGCTGTTGTCTGACATCCTTCCGGACAGCGCCGTTCACCGCCTGCGCTTTCAAATGGGCTAAACTTGGCTTCGGCTTTTAAGCCTTTAAACCAGAGCGTGGAGAAAGGAGACCCCTCTAGTGCAGGATATTGACAGCTTATCTAAATTTAGAGGCCGTGTGGAATGTGATTTTACATAGGTCCATGTGCACACACATGCACGTACACACGTGCGCCCGTGCGCGCGCGCGCACACACACACACACACACACACACACACACACACCCTGTGCATTCCTGAGTGTGCTGCAGGCCAGTGACAATCAGAGACGGCAGAAACACCTTGCAGATTTGTTTGAAAATGGCTCCTTTCAAAAATGCCACGAGATCCGCTTGGAACTCTCTCTCTGGGAGCCCACGAGGAAATGTCACGGACCCAGCACGGTGTTCTGGGGCGCCACAGTGCTGGTGTTGGCCAACTCTGTCTCCTGCCAAAGCCTGTTTAGAGTATGAGCTCTGGGGCGTTCAGTGCCAGAGAGTCTCTCAAGCACATCAAATTCCAAGAGGAAGATGCTGGTGCGACCTGACATGAGACGGCCACTAGATGGGGCCAAAGGTCCGTGAAACATTATTTTGTGAGCATTGACATCTGTAATTCCACCCTTCGCCGGAGCATCCTTGCAGAGGAGAGAGACCTTGATCATAAATCCCACGCGCAATAACAGGTTCATAATGCATCCTAGTGACTCCACGCTGTATTTTCTTCTCCCCGAGAAATAAAATTTCTCTTTCAATGGAGAAGGATGTTCCTTTACATCGAACGTGCTAATGTTACATTTCCTTCCTAAGAAGCCGGCCAGCTAAGCCTTTAACGTGCCCTGACCAAGACATCTGGGCAATGTCGGTAGTGCAATGCAGATTGATGGCTTGAGGGCCTGAGAACACATAAGCCACAGTCCTGGCAGCCTGGAGAGAGAGGGTTCTTTTTCCCCTAAAAAATGAACATTTGACTTGTCAAAAAATGTTTTCTCATTGATCCACGGAGACAGACTCTGCTGGTTAGAGAGGCAAGTTTCCAGAAAAATCACATTCATTTTGGAAGTGAAGTGAAGGGGAAAATGGAGTCTAATTTCTTTCATTTAAAATGTACTTACCGCCGGGCGCGGTGGCTCACGCCTGTCATCCCAGCACTTTGGGAGGCCGAGGTGAGAGGATTGCCTGAGCCCGGGGGTTCGAGAGCAACCTGGCCAACTTGGTGAGACCTTGTCTCTACAATAAATCAAAAAGATTAGCTGGGTGTGGTGGTGCATGCCTGTGGTTCCAGTTACTTGGAAGGCTGAGGCGGAAGGATCACCGGAGCCCAGCAGGTCGAGGCTGCGGTGGCTGGGAGCGGCCATTGCACTCCGGTCTGGGCGACAGAGTGAGACTCTGACTCAAAAAAAAAAAAAAAAAAAAAAGTGCTTGCCCATTGCTGAATGAGTGGAATGTCGAGTGAAGGAAATGTCAGTGGGACATTGTTCCTGACGCCTTCCTTCCCTCAGTCTTCTGTGTTACCTGGATAATAAGAGCCACAGAACGTTAGAAAAATTGCTACTCGGCAGAATTAACAGCAGAAGCCACACAATCCATACATGAAAAGATACATTCATCCACACGTCAGTTTATTCCTTTTTTTTTTTTTTTGAGTTGGAGTTTCACTCTGTCACCCAGGCTGGAGGGCATCGGCATGCTCCCAACCATTGCAACCTCGACCTGCTGGTCTCAGGTGATCCTTCCGCCTTAGCCTTTCAAGTAGCTGGAACTACAGGCACACGCCACCTTGCCCGGCTAATTTTTTGTTTATTGTAGAGATGAGATCTTGCCAAGTTGCCCAGGGTGGTCTTGAACCTGTGGGCTCAGGCAATCCTCTCACCTCAGCCTCCCAAAGTGCTGGGATTATAGGCTTGAGTCGCCGCATCTGGCAAGTTTATTCGTTTATTCTTTCTTTTTTTTTTTTGTTTTTGAGTTGGAGTCTCCCTCTGTCACCGAGGCTGGAGTGCAGTGGCACACTCATGGCCGTCCCAGCGTCAACCTGCTAGGCTCTGGCGATCCTTCTGCCTCAACCTTCCAAGTAGCCAGAAGTACAGGCGCACGCTACCATACCTGGCTAATTTTTAATTTATTGTAGAGTTGAGGTCTCGCCAAATTGCCCAGGGTGGTCTTGAACCCGTGGGCTCAGGCAATCCTCTCACCTCAGTCTCCCAAGGTGCTGGGATTATAGGCGTGAGCCACCGCGCCCGGCAAGTTCATTAATAGTAGTCCTTTTCTTAGCTGTGCCAAGCCACAAAAAGAGCTCACATCTCCCAATTGTGATGTACTTTTTGGTGCCTTCTGGTGGGCTCTTTACATGCTGATTGTTTATCATGTTGGAAATGTGAGATTAGAAAAACAAACAAACAAACAAACAAACAAACAAAAAAACAGAACTGGCCGTGCACAGTAGCTCCTGCCTATAATTCTAGCACTCTGGGAGGCTGAGGTGGGAGGATTGCTTGAGCACAGGTGTTTGAGACCAGCCCTGGGCAACACAGCCAGACCTCGTGTCTACAAAGAACAAAAAAATTAGTTGGGTGTGGTGGCATGTGCTTGTAGTCCCAGTTACTCAGGAGACTGCGGTGGGAGAATTACTGGAGCCAGGAGGTGGAGGCTGTGGTGAGCTGTGATCCTGTCACTGCATTATAGCATGGGCTTCCCTTGAGTGTTCTAGGAACCCATCGGCATCCGTGGACCAGCTAGCCTTGTTGTGAGAGGCCACGTTTGGCTTTAGTGAATTGTTTTTGGAGATTCTTTCAACACATTTGCACATTTCTTTCTTTTTCTTTTTCTTATTTTTTTGAATTGGAATCTCACTCCGTGGCCCAGGCTGGAGTGCAGTGACAAGCTCACGGCCACCCCAGTGTCGACCTGCTGGGCTCCGGCGATCCTTCTGCCTCAGCCTTCCAAGTAGCTAGAACTACAGGCGCGTGCCACCATGCATGGCCAATTTTGAAATTTATTGTAGAGACGAGGTCTCACCATGTTGCTCAGGCTGATCTTGAACCCCTGGGCTCAGGCAATTCCCTCACCTTGGCCTCCCAAAATGCTGGGATTACAGGTTTGAGCCACCGTGCCCGGCCCATTTGCCCATTTCTTCTTCTTCTTCTTATTTTTTTTTTTGAGTTGGAGTCTCACTCTGTCGCCCAGACTGGAGTGCAGTGGCCGCTCCCGGCCACCGCAGCCTCGACCTGCTGGGCTCTGGCGATCCTTCCGCCTCAGCCTTCCAAGGAGCTGGAATTACAGGCGCGTGCTACCACGCACGGCTAATTTTTTGATTTTATTGTAGAGATGAGGTCTTGCTTGCCCAGGCGGGTCTCGAACCCGCGGGCTCAGGCAATCCACTCACCTCAGCCTCCCAAAGGCGTGGGATTACAGGCTGAGCCACCGAGCCCGGCTCCATTTGCCCATTTCTTGATGGGTGATTTATGAGCATACCTCCCCACACCTTACTGAGTGTTCAGCAGTTTTTGATTAAAAAAAGGCATGACTCCCATGCCCCACCCTCCCTATTCACCCAGTCTCACCTGGAGTGACTTTTTTTTTTTGTTTCCCTGCATGAAAAAAAGGTTCTAGGATCATCTGTTTGTAAATCTGCGCTAAGGAGGTCTGTTCCAATCATGTTGCTATGGTTAATTCTTTTGGGTTTGTCAGTTGAAATGGAGGTCAAAAGAGTCTCATTCTGATGCTCCATCTTTTGAAGGCTGACTGAGAATCTGTAAGTGAATGCCCAGTGGGAAAGGACTCTGTCAACTATCAAATTCTGAGCGCAGTGGCTCACACCTGTAATCCCAGCACTTTGGGAGGCCAAGGTGGGAGGATTGCTCGAGCCCAGGAGTTTGCTACCAGCCTGGGCAAATAGTGAGATCTCATCTCTACAAAACTAAAGAAATTAGCTGGACATGGTGGTGCATGCCTGTAGTTCCAGCGACTCAGGAGGGAGGCGGAAGGATCGCCTGAGCTTGGGAGGTCGAGGTTGCCGTGAGCAGTGATTGTGCCACTGCACTCCAACCTGGGTGACAGAGTGAGACCCTGACTAAACAAACAAACAAACAAAATTCTGTGCAAATGTCACTTCTTAGTGCCACCATCCTCTGCTCATCTGATAAGGGAGTCTTATTACAACTTCTATCAAGAAGTATTCCAAATTCCTCTCCAGACTGAAAATGTACTTTCTGGAAACTCTGTCTATCCCGATCAGTGAGGGGTCACCCCTAGGGAAGCACTGATTCCAGGGCTGTGTCGGAGGCTGGAGTCGGTGGGGAACCATGTGCCGTGGTTGTGGGTGAGAACCGACCACA
>CAUYQG010162359.1:0-22423 GCA_963574415.1 Tarsius wallacei
TCTCTACAATAAATCAAAAATTAGCTGGGCGTGGTAGTGCGCACCTGTAGTTCCAGCTACTTGGAAGGCTGAGGCGGAAGGATCACTGGAGCCCAGCAGGTCGAGGCTGCAGTGGCCGGGAGCGGCCACTGCACTCCAGTCTGGGTGACAGAGTGAGACTCCAACTCAAAAAAAAAAAAAAAGTGTGGGCAAACTTGTTGAAAGATTCTTCTTCAAAAAAATTAAAAATACACTGAAGCCAAACGCAACCTCTCACAACAATGCTAGCTGGTATACTGATATTGAGGGGTTCCCAGAACACTTACACTTAACTAGCAGGGGATGCCTGTACTACAGGGACTTGCTCTCCAAAAAATAATTCTGGATTTTTTTAAGTCACCCCTCACATATCCCTAGTAGTGGATTGCTGTATCAGAAAATTTGATTTCTCATGCAATAGTTCTTAATTGGGGGTGATTTTGTTCCCTGGCCCCTAGGGGAAATGTGACAATATCTAGCTAGTGAGTGCTACTGGAACCTAGTGAGTAGATGCCAGGAATGCTGCTAAGCATCCCACAACACATGGGACAGCCCTGCCACAGAGGGTTATCCAGCCCCAAATGTCAGTAGTGATGAAGTTGAGTATCATTGAACTAGCATCAATATGGTACTTGGCCCACAAATGAGGAACAATGGGCAGCTCTGCTCTCATCCATTCGGACACCCACATCTCACTTCTGACCATTCTCACACCTTGAGTATAACTAAGCTCCCTGACTCATGCTGACTTTCAGGGAACAAAGCAATAAAATCCATTTGATGTCATCAAACTGCTTTCATGGAAAGGCTCTTGCCACCAGGGAATCCTCACCCTGCCTCTTTTTTTCTCCTCCGGAGACCAGCTGGACCCAGGGAGCCAGCCAAGTTGGCGCCAGGAGCCAGCAGGGCCTGAGTCCCTGGAGCCAGCCGGGCACATGACTACCTGCGAGTAGGCTGTCTAGGAAATCCTGTGACTCAGAAGCACTGAGGCCGTGGGTGATAGCCCAGGCCCAGCCCTTGCCCCTCCCCACTTACAGGGCATTGAGGGCTGCCTGTAGGGAGAAATGAAGTCAAACGAACAAATAAAAATTTGGCGGGGGGGCTGTTATCATGGGGCATGTCAGATGCATTTCTTCAGAGAGACATCCCAGGGTAGGACTGGCTACCATGGTGAACACCTCCAGGGGGAGGGATGCAGTGGATCAGGCAGAAGAGTTTCAGGAAAGTGACATCATCTCTCAGCCTCTAAAATCCACAGTCCTGAGCTTTGAAGAATATCATTTCTTAGGAAGAACCACAGGAGGAAGATATTCTCCCCATCTTACAGATCATAGTGTTAGCAGCAACAATGATAGGTAACACCATAGATAACACTACGTGTCAGATACAGTTCTAAAAGGTGCTGCATGTATGGACTAATTTTACCCACACTACTGCCTGTGGAAGAGTGGTATGAAATATCCTGAGTGATTGTAAGATGTGACCAACTCTGCACAAATGTGTTGGATGCCTTGGAATCTTGAATGGGTCTTCCTTGACATTCACTTGAGTTTCAAAATAATGTAGAAACTTTGGGGAAGTACACTGAGATTAGTGTTGCTGTATTTTTTCAAACCCGACTGAAAAATAATCTCCTAAAAGCAAGTCTGGGCTGAGGATTTTATTCCTTTCAGTTTATATATAGTCTGACCTGAAACCAGCTTATTGTGATCATTTGGGTAATACTGGCTGATATTAGTGAAAAGTCTAAACTACAGAATTTCTAGATGAAAATGCTATTTTTGTCAAAGTGACTGACCTTGTGCATCTTTTGGACTGAGTTTGAAGGGGTGAGAATGCTTTGTAATTAGCCTATTAGCTTATTTTATTTTATGCAAATCTTATTTTTAAACCTTTGACTATAGTTTTATAAAGAAGATAAAGACTTTATCCTATTCATTTGCTTTGAGGTTTCACATTCTTAGTTCATGAAATCTGAATTTGTGGGATTTAGGAAGAAAGCAAACTACCTGAGTTAGGCCCCCAACCCTTTCTGGGTCCTGTGTCTCTCTCCCATGTTGACTGAGGACACAGCCTTCATGACTTTCTTGAGTCATTACTTGCATGGGGACTTGCTCTTCATTTCCCAGAGACATGAGGTTCTCAGTTCTCAGCACAGAGTCCAATGTACACCAGGCATCAATAATTAATACTGAATAAAGAAGTGGATTGCTGAGTGGAAGTGATTTACTAAATCATAATTAAGAATAGGGGATTTTGCTGAAAACTTATAACCTATCAGTAAGAAAGAAAATTTGGGACTAGAACTTAGAAATTCAATTTATATAAAGTTCATGAAATGTTCATTCTTTTTCTCCACACACTCAAGTGGTATAAAAAATTATCTGCAAAACAGTAAAAGTTAAATAAGTGTTTGTGTTGAAAGAATAAAAGTTAGTGTTCTCAAATTCCCCAAAAAAGGTAAGAAAATTGAAATAAAATTTTTCTTTAGCAGATTAAATTATGAGCATAACTATGAAAGGGCATTGATTATAGTACTGGTGTCTTGACTAATAGATGCCACATATAATGAAATATTTTGACTGAAAAATGTTCTCAACATTCCTGAAATGAGATAATGATATAAATAGTCCATATTTTTAGCTACCTGGAAAAGTTTAGTGTATCCAGGTCAACTTTGTTACTAGCTAACTACTGAGTGTTTAATGTTACAAGATTCTTTTGATTTTCTAACACAAACATTTTGCTTTACATTTGGGGAGGGAAAATTTGGGATTCAAAAGGACCCGTAGAATTACATGTTTTAATCAACCAAAAAATTATTTTTATAGATTTCTAAGTTGCTTGGCTTACAAAGTAATTTTTCTTTTTTAAAGCAGGATTTATTGAGAGAACAGAAATACTCCCACAGTGGGAGGGGGTTGTTGAGTAATTTGTTAATCTATCTTACATGAGTTCTAATTTTAGCTTAAAATAGTATTACTTAGATCTAAAATTAGAAATATAGTTTCAATCGGGGGGGACAATAAAATCACAGGATTTATGTTCAACAGCACAATGAATTCTGGGGAAGAAGTGTGCTGAATCCATCCCTTCCAAGGTTAAGGCAGCGGTAAGATATCCAAAGCTCAGGGGAAGTGCTTAGAGTGGAAATCACGCTTCTGGCAACCATACCAGTATTGCATCAGTTAGCACTCAATTAAGCTGATACACACATGTACTGAAGCAACTGAAACAGCATGTCACAATAACAAGAAGTCCAGTCTGTGAACTTCAGTTGACAGCCATAAGAGAAGAAGGGAGTGGGAAAAGAGAAAAAGCATCAAGAGCTCCTAGAAAATCTGGGATCCAGGGCCCTGGTCTCCTAAAGAAGGTCGCAGCACAATCCTGCATCTTGGTGTCCACATCTGTAAATTAAGTCTGCACCATCATTTAGATACTCCTGTCTTCTTACATATCAGTTGACACCTATGGAGTTACAATAAAAAATCAAGTATTGCAGAAGTCTGGGCAGCCACTAACCCCCATGACATTGTGTGAAAATAGTATGAGTGCATTGCTGAAAGACAGGGTCAGCATTTTATTGATAGTAACAGTAGCAATATTTACAACACAAATCTGATAAACTCCTTAAAATTACATCATTACCTTTACCAACACTCTAAGAGTCAAAGTGTATGCCAATTATATAAATTTAAAAACATAGCTTAGAAAGATAAAAATAACTTACCAAAATAATATAACTCAAATGAGGTAGATTTGCACTTTTCTCATCTGATTTCATGCTCCACACCCTTTTACCTCTGTACTATTTAACAAATGATAAGTTAATCATGATAAGGCTGAAGTGAAGTGGCATGATTACAACTTGGCACAACCTTGAACTCCTGGGCTCAGGCAATCCTTCTACCCCAGCCTCCTGAGTACCTGGGACTACAGTCATGTGCCACCACACTCAGCTAAATTTCTGTAATTATTATTATTATTATTATTATAGTTATAATAATAATTATTGCTATTTTTATTATTTGTAGAGATGAGATCTCACTATGTTGCCCAGGCTGGTTTCCAACTCCTTGGCTCAAGTGATCTTCCTGCCTTGGACTTCCAGAGTGCTGGAATTACAGGCATGAGCCACTGTACCTAGCCCTGAGCTAAGATTTGATACAGAGTTAAGTGTTGCCAAATTGAAGACTTATTGTCCATAGCTAAACTCAAAGAAGAAATTAGTCATTTCTACTTTATTTCATTAACATAAACTGTTCCCCAAGAAAGAAACTTAGCAACCTTCACTCTATTTCAACAGTGAATGTAGGGACCTTACCTGACTATTCATCTCTGATCTCCATTCATCTGGTACAGTTCCTGACACCGAGTCGGCTCTTAATACTGATGTATTGATTAAAGCGATACCTTTTTTATTAATTTGTTTTTGGAAAATCTAATCTCAAAAGAGAGAATGTTCAGGATCTTTGGTACTGAGATCAGAACAAGGGAGGAGAAAATAAAAATAAACAGAGATGCTATAAATATAAAAATCAAACTGCATTTTCAATAATTAATTCCAGCACCATTAGTATTGGGAGGTATTGGGAGGCTGAGGTCAATGATTAGGAAGGGTTAAATCACCAAAATCACCTTTTCAGTAAGAGATTGAGCAGGTCTTGAATCTTAAGCTCTGTGATTCTAAAGTCTTTGTCCTGGAGCATATATAAAATGCAAGTCTGCAAGTGTTTCCTAAGGCTAAACATAATTGGGTGTGGTACCATCTTGGAAATTACCTTGAAGACTGATGGAAACACTTGCATTTTGAAAGTACACAAGGTAAGTTCACATTAGGAGAATCACTGGGTCACTGCTGACTCTAGTTCCACACTTTGTTCTCTTACTAACTCCTGTTGACGTGGACTCAGGAAACCAAGATTTTATGTTCTTGTTTTTAGACCACACTCCAGTCTATTTAATTATTTAATGTCTTGATAATGTTCTCTCAGTGTCCGACTCATCTATTGGCCATACTTTGGCTGAGACAGAGCAGACTCAGATGTCTGGTGCTCAGTTTAAGGCAAGAAGACCCCATTGTGGCAAAGTAACCTGAACTCTACAGTGTCTTGAAGGATGAGGAGACTGGGATACCAGAACAAGGTAGATAAACTTAAAAGTTCGGTGAGCACGATTATTAATGATGAAAAGAGAGGCAACCCATGGTTTGCATCCCTATTTTGTCTCTTACTGCCAGTTAAAACAAGTGTAAGTTAGCGCTTCTTCCTCAGAGTCATTTTTGCCAAAATGGCAGCAGTAATGGTGATAGAGAATTCTTATATCATACAATTGTGCCATCATTAAATGAGATAATCCATAAATAGCGCTATAGTATTGAATGAGCATTTGTTAACACCATTAACTAAGTAAACTAGTACTTATTGTAATAAATGTTTTCCACACATATTAATTGATATTTAATAAATAAGGACATCCTTATTTAATAATGATTAAACCTTATAGGCAAGTATAACAATAAGAAAAATAAGTGCTAGCTTTTCTTCTCTAACTTGCTGCAGTTAGAGATTATGTTTCCAAACATTGACTAAAAACAATGGACACTTTCCTGTGTGTGAACAAAGTCAGTACTGTTGGCCTCATTAACATTTCTTGAACTTATCTTTGAAAGAACAAGATGGAAGCCTGAGGCAGAAGGATCGCCTAAGCCCAGCAGGTCAAGTCTACAGTGGCCGTGAGCGTGCCACTGCATTCCAGCTGGGTGACAAGAGTAAGACTCCAACTCAAAAAAAAAAAAAGAAAGAAAAAAGAAAAAGAAATAAAGAACAAGAAAAAGGCAAAAAAGTGCTGACATTAGAGGAACACCATGTTCACCAAACATAGATCAGCCCAGTGCCATCTGGAGGAGGACTCATTGCTTTCTGTTTGAGACGTATGTCTAATTCTTTCCTTGAGTCACATTGACTTTGAATGCATGTCAGAAATTAAACTTTTATCTTTCTTCTTGAATGTATGTATCAAGACTTTGCATCTCTCAGGGATACTTACCACCAAACTAATGTTTTATGAAATAGTCTGCATGGGTTTTAAGAATTTAATTGAGACTATGAAACTCGATATGAAGACAAGGATTATATATTTGCACATTTGTGACCTTCTGGAGAAAGGGACTTCTAATGACATCACTAACACAATATAAGGCATATAACAAGTGCTCAAATAAATGTGTATTGAACTGGCAAGGTAAGCATCTGATGGCTGTTTTGATTTTGAACATAGTGATGTGAAGCTTAGAATTAGCACAGAAATCTGAGAAAAATATCCACCACTATTATCCTTACTGTACTTACTGGTACTTACTATATAATTGAGTCAATTTGTTATTTAGACGGCTTCTCTGGAAAAAAAGGTATAAAAGAAAAAGGCTTTACTCCTTTCCATAGGCAAGTAAAAAATAAACTACTGAAAGAATAAACCAATTGTCCAAGGTCAAATGTGGACATTTTGATGGGGTTCTACCTTTTATTTTGTGAGATTTTTAAAACTTAATTTTTAATTAATATCAAAATAAAAAATATTGCAATCCCATTTCTCTGATCAGATGTGAAATTCTCATATTACAAAAGAAAAAAAAAAAGGCAGGGCAACCCCTTCTGGTCCCCTCCCACTGTGGAAGCTTTTCTGTTCTCTTAATGAATCCTGCTCAAAAAAAAAAAAGGCAAAATAAATTGAGCCCATGAGATAGAATTACTAAGTCATCCCAAACCTGTGCCTCTCTTTGATTGACTTAGTTGGCGAGAACTCGCCTTGTGATCTGCTCTCTATAGAAATATCAAAAGACATCAGTTACCAGTTGTCTGCCTCAGACAGGCATTTGGGGACTCTGGCTATAGTGGATTATTATAACTTTCATTCTTCATTTTTCTCTAAAGTATTCTAGAATTGTTTTTCATAAATAGTTAAAATTGAGCCGGGCTCGGTGGCTCAGCCTGTAATCCCACGCTTTGGGAGGCTGAGGTAAGTGGATTGCCTGAGCCTGCGGGTTCGAGACATGCATGGGCAACTTGGCGAGACCTCATCTCTACAATAAATCAAAAATTAGCCAGGCGTGGTAGCGCGCGCCTGTGGTTCCAGCTACTTGGAAGGCTGAGGCGGAAGGATCGCCGGAGCCCAGCAGGTCGAGGCTGCGGTGACCGGGAGCGGCCGGCCACTGCACTCCAGTCTGGGCGACAGAGTGAGACTCCAACTCAAAAAAAGATAAATAAATAAAATAAAATAAAATTGAAAAGGATTTAAAAAATTCCCTTGTCCAGTCTTCTTACTTTACTGATAAATCAATCAAAATCCAGAAAGGCTAATCACACCACCAACGGTCTCACAGCTACTTAGTGAAAGAACCGGAAGGAGACGTCACGTTTCTGGCTAGGTGCTCCTTAGTATAGCACGATGTCTTCAATAAAACGTACTTGAGTATTACAGGCTACCTCTCCAGAACTTTGCAGAATGCCCTTAAGAAAAGCAAAGTATTTGGTATTGCCAAAGTATGCCCTTCTTTTTGTTGGTTTTCTAACTTTTTTTCCCGTAAGTTCAACCCTGTATATTGAGGCAATACTTAAAGCTGGGAACAATTTTCTATAACTAGCAATTTATAAAAACAGAATGATATCCCCCCACTTCTCTCTCAACAAAAAAATATTTCCTAGAGGAATTTTTTTAAATTTTATTTTTAAAAATAGTTTTCATAAGAAAATAACTAAGCTTGAAGAGGGATAAAGAGCACCCATACATACACACACACAGACACACACACATGTCCTTACAAAGAAACTAGAATTTGCTAAAAAAATAAAATAAAATTAACTGGAAGCATTGAATTTATGAGAAAAAGTTATGTTATAAGTTATATAGTACAAAGGTAAATAATAAAAAAGATTAAAATTTTACATTATTATAGAATTAATATGATTGTTATATAGGTGAAATAAAATAAGAAATACAATAAAATATTCAAAAAGATAATTAACATATATTAGCATAAAACAGACTAAATTTTGTATCATAAAACATATTTCAGATTATAATATGCTTTTATAAACATTAACTTAACTGTTAATTATCTTTTGAATTTAATTTTTTAAAGGAAACAAAGCAATTATTCTAAAAATAAGGAACTAATTTTATATAAATCTAAATTAAACAATCACTTGAATATTTGACTCATGTGACTTATAAAGATAATTAACAATTAAGGGTCAGATCAAGTCATTTCTGATTTAAGAGAAAAAATTACCTTAGTTGATTACATATTACATTTTCCTCTTACAGATGTCAGATCACTACAGCTTATACACACAAGCGCACGTGCACACACACACACACACATACATACATGCGTGCATTGATATAGTTTTATATGTCAGGAAGATACAAGAAAATTATTAGATGTCATATCCATTGCAATTTTATTAAATATTGGAGGAAATTAACAAGTTTTAAATTTTTTGTAGTTTATATTTATTGTGGAATTTAAATAGCCTAGTCTTAAAAAACTGTAAAATCAACTTATTTTCCCTGCATATATTATGTGTATATGCAGCCATTTTTAAATGACAACTGGGATCATAACTTTAAAAAAATAGTTGATAATTCTACAATTTCATAAATTATTCTTTTGAAAGCATAACTTTAATAATTTATGTAACAAAAGTTTCTATACAACAGAGTTATTTACAATGTTTCACTTTTTTTTTTTTTTTTTAGAAAGCAGAATTTATTGAGAGGACAGGAAAGCTCACACAGTGGGAGGGGACCCGAGGGGGTTGCTCACAATGTGTCACTATTTTTAACAGAAAGGAGAGCACTAATTGAGAAAGGATTCTGCTAAACTTGTGTGGAAAGAAGAGTGCATAAGAAGTCAACCAGCGGGTAGAGGTGTTGAAATGAGAGTGGAGTGTGGACACGAAAGAATCCAACAGCAAGACAGATGAGAACAAAATGACCCAATTGTTCAGGCGTCTGGATCTTGAAAATGCCTGAAAACCCTACAGATAGTGAAGCAGTAACTCTGAATCCCAGGGTCAATTGATAATTGTAAATTAGCAATGCCTAAGTTTTACAAATTTTATTTGCTTAACTACAATCTTTGATCAGATTCTCTGGCCTTTGTCTTCATTTATTTTGCGTAATTTTTTTCTTATTGTCTGACCTTGACAAGTCACCTAACATACTTGAATCTGTTCTCTCATGCATATAATGAATTTAAAATTTATGAATGCAGATATTTTAATATATAGAATACTTATACATTATAACTAGCTTACTGTATAATATTCAATTTAAAAGAAAGTATTTCAACAGCATTTTTATACTGTACTTTATAAATGACCTGATAATTATGATATCAATAACTGATATGATAATCATTTTAGTTTGTTAGGTAAACTATATAATTTGACTACTTCTTTATCTTCCTTTGATCCATCTAGAAACCAGAGAGCCACGCTTCATTGTCCATGGGATCTGTTGATGGAAGAATAAAAATGTGTCTGATCATTATTCCTTTCTGGAGTCTGTACTTGAGTGGCTAGCACTCAGTAAGTGAATACCCTCAACCCTGAGCATTTTGCAAAAATCTTTGCATGATATGTGAATGGCTTTTATGCAGTGAGTAGATGATACATAAGGAACAGTAATCTATTATAGATTTTCTATTTAATTAGCAAGTAAAATAAGTCATTCTAAGTTCTTACACAGGTAGGGGAAGAGCAAATGTGACTTTTTGGAAGACATTACATCTTGTGTTTCACGCCAATTCTAAACTGCCTGAGAAGGAGCTGGAGACAGGTCTGCACAATAATCCCACATGTAATGTGCTGATAATTAAATCCCTCTGATAATTACATCATGCATTAGCAGACTCAGTCCAATCCATTACTTGTGATCACTGTCTTGGACAAAACAAAATGGGTACACCAGGGACCGTCAGTGGAGCAGATGCTCCCATGGAAGAAAGCAGCCAAATTCTGTTTATGTAATGTGATCTCGGGAAGGCTAAAGCAAGGGATCCCTTAGCCCTCCCAAGTGAGCACCAAGTTCATAGAGATAATGATATCCAATCTTTGCCACCTGCCTGGCCTGGTCTCAGTGCCATTCTAATAAAGGGCATGGCAAAGGTCAAACGGTTAGTCATGGATAGCACCAGCATATTCCAAAGAGATTTCTTGTGAATTTGCTGTTAATGAGAGGCAGCAACAATTTGACATGAAACCTCATGAAACAAGATTCTCCATTTAGAAACACCCAATTTTTTTATTTGCTTTTGTTTTGTTTTGTTGTATTGCTGGATTCAAAAGTGACTCTCTAGTTGATAATTTACAGATCATTCTGAAATGACAAAAGTAAATTATTACATAATTCCATCTTATAAGTATCTACCTTCAAAACAGACTTTTTGTATATGTGTAATATACACACACACACATATATTTTTGAAGTTTTTAATGTACAAGCATGAAGTTAATACTTTTACTCAGAATTTTTGCAGCCAACATAAGTAACAACAATTTAGTATTTACAGGATATATCCTAAAAGGGAAATATTGTAATTTATAGGAATCCAAATAACTCCAATTGTCAGTTATACAGAATGTTTTTAGTCAATGAACTTTTAGAATAAAGAAGACAATAACAAGATACACTTATCAGTTATTCATATTAAAAATCAACAAAAGACAAGCAAAGTTTTTAAAAGATAAGCTTATCCCGGGGTTATTAACCTTTTACTTTGATCTACATATTTAATATATCTATTATTATTCTTAACAGAATATCAGAGTTATGTTTCCAAGATTTTTCTAGAGAGGGCTGATAGCCAACCAGTATGTTCTTACAAATTCAAACCAACTATTTTGCACTTAAAATACCAGGGTCTATTCTGACTGATTGGCAAAACTGCTTTGCTAATTTTTAAATATTTTGACTATTATTCCTGCTTCTAAGCTACAATAAACATGCAAAAATTACTCGTGTGCTTTATAATCTATTGGCTCAGCAAGGGATTAATATTTTAAAAAATATTTCTAAGACAATCCTAGAACACCAAAGGCTTAAATCAATGTTGGAAGTCACACAATTGTGGGGGAGGGGAGCAAGGGATTGTTGGAAGAGCTTCTTCCCAGTGGGCCTTGCCCTTAAATTCCTGGGAAGTCATCTGCTGGTATCTATAGACCTGCTTGTTAGGATGCTATTACTATGGTTTGATTTCTGGAGACTAAGCTCATCCTCTTCTGAGTGAAGCCAGGAGAATGTACTAATTATGCACTTGGCTACAGGGTCAGACTAGCTTGATACCAAAACCACTTTCTTACGGAGTGACCTAGTTAGGGTCACTAAGTTAGGGTCATCTCTGCACTGTGGATTCTTCTACTGTGTTACTCAAGATTGAGAAGGATTGCTGCTAAAATAAGCAAACCTCAGAAGCCCGGCGACTTACCATAATACATGTTTATTTTTAGCTCTCATTAAGTCCATGATAGGCCAGGATTAATACCTCCCAAGCACCCACCCTCCACAAGGTGACCTAGAAATCCAAGCCGCCTTTATCAAACGATACCACTGCACATCATGTGAAAATTGTGAACTTGTTCCCAACTACTCCGGATTGGAAATGTACACAGTTTTTCTCCTAATATTCCATTGGCTGGAACTATTCCAATGCCAGAAAAAAGACTCTAAGAGAAGCTGCATGATCTGGCCACCTGTCTAGGAAATACAGTAGAAAAAGATAGCAAGAACACTAGTAATCTTCACACAATATCTCATGGTATAGTAGAAAGGTTAAAAAAAAAGACAAAACATATTTTCCAAAGCTGTTGGTATACTAGTTGACAGTAAGTATGTAAGAAGTGATATATTCTATTATATTGTAGCATTTTATTTTCATTATTATTATCATTATAATTCAAACACACAGGAGGGTCACTTACCGACCCCCTCTGTATGTTGCCCTTGATGACTTCATTATCTTTCTAGGACCCACTGTGGAATGCTAGAGCCACATGAAAATAAGATGTTCCTACCCTGACACTTTCTTGTGAGATGTTTGTGCATTTAACAGGTTACCTTTTCCATTGGTTGACCAGATAAGACCAAGTGGTGACATAGGTGATGCTTTTCTACCTCCCTTATAGTTCAAGCCTCCAACATTGGTAGCTTATTTGATCTCTTTTTATTCCAAACCTCCCAGGATCTGAATCTCATGAATACCTCCCGGCCCACCCATTCTATCCCGTCTCCTCAACATAAATTCCACCCAGCCTCGTTTTTAAAAAAACAAACAATTAGTTTAGATTCAGGGGGTACATGTGCTACATGGCCATATTGTGTAGTGGTGAGGATTGAGTCTCAGTTTGCCCATTCCCCAGATAGTGAGCATTGTGCCCTGTAGGTGATTCCTGATCACAAATTATCCTTCCCCTTCCTCCTTATTAGTGTCCCTAATGTCTATTATTTCCATCTTTGTGACCATTTATCTCCCACATGTGAGCAAGTGCATGTGGTGTTTGGTTTTCTGTTTCTGAGTCAGTTTGCTTAGGATGATGAGCTCTAGCTCCATCCATGCTGCTGCAAAGGACATGATTTCATTATTTTTATGGCTGTGTCATACTCCATGGTGTACATATACCACATTTTCATTATCCACTGATCAGCTGATGGGCATTTAGCTTGATTTCACATCTTTGTAATTGTGAATCATGCTGTAATGAACATGCGGGTGCAGGTGTTTTTGTTTTTTTTTTTTAAATATAACCATCTCTGTTTCCAATAAATTAAGAGATAAGAGTGCAGAGGAACAAAGTAGAAAAGACCTAATGTTGTGGTTGTGTACTGTGTGACTTTAACCTCTACCCCAATCCCTGTAGGCCTTAAGACCACCATAACCTCTACTCTTAACAGTTTCTTATTGGACTGCTAGCAGACTCAATTATGACTGAAACTAATAGATTGATAACTAACCCTCCCCCCCTCATCATTGGTTAGCATTTTGGTGGATTGGTGTTTTACGAAGCAACATGACAGGTTGATAAGAGAACAATCTAGCAGCAAACTGACAAATCTTTTCAGGATTCTCAAAAAAGGAAAAGAAAAGAAAAGAACAGGAAGGAAGGGGAAGGGAAGGGAAGGGAAGGAAAGATACAAAAAGAACAAGAAAAAAACAATGAAGGGAGGAAGCCACCATATTCTTTCCAGACAGTTAGTATATTTTATTTCTGGTCCTACAAGCATGCCCAAGTATTTAGAGCAACTATTTGTTCCTCACTTACCATGGGGTCAAAAAGACAACCCCTATGAATCATTAACAAATTGTGTGTTTTCTAAACATCTCCTTTTAAAAAACTATATATCTGTATTTAGGATCCATTTACTTGGTTGACCATTCTTACCATTCAGCGAGACTCTGAGTATTGGGCTTCAATCTCTGGAATCTAGTGGTTAAAATCATCTGTTGGTGTAAGCCACTATGGTTTTTCCAGAACGACGCAAAAGATGAAAGTTCTCACTTCACCTTTGAAGTGAGAACAGCCAGTGTTTTTAAGGTGAAGTGAGAACGGACAATGCTATTTTAACGTGCTGTGTATCTGTGTGTGTCAGCCTAATGCTAGTTTTCTGGGGTTTTTTGTTTTATGTTTTTTGTTTTAACCACTAGGTATGTGCTGGCCACTACACTAAACACTTCATTTGCATCATCTAATTTACTTTACAACATACGTGACATAAACATTACTTTATCCCCACTATACAGCTAATGAGATAGATGATGAATATTTAGTGATCTTATCAAAGTCACACAGACACAGAACTCAAAGTTTCTATCCTATATGCTCCCAGTATTGCTATAGTTCAGACACCAAATACTTGGCTTGTGAGTTCGTTCTCAGTTCATTGTAGGATACATGCAAGGAACAAACTCCTCTTTCCTTCTTTATGTAAAGAATGTGGGTGGCATAATAGAAGACGGCCGTCTGAAGGAGGGATGAGGGTACCCAAGACAGAGCCAGTGACTGGTCAGAACTTCCGAGGTGGAGGGCCCTAGACAGGTCTTGGACATGATTCGGAACTATTTTCTTCTCTTTACTTTTTATTTTATTTTATTTTTTTTGAGTTGGAGTCTCACTCTCGCCCAGACTGGAGTGCAGTGGCCGCTCCGGGCCACCGCAGCCTCGACCTCCTGGGCTCAGGCGATCCTTCCGCCTCAGCCTTCCAAGTAGCTGGAACTACATGCACGCGCTACCACGCCCAGCTAATTTTTTTTGATTTATTGTAGAGATGTGGTCTCGAACCCACGGGCTCAGGCAATCCACTCACCTCAGCCTCTCCAAGGGAGGGATTACAGGTTGAGCCACCGAGCCCGGCTTTTTCTTCTCTTTAAAACCTTGACACAGATGAGATCCTACATTTACTTTTGGTTGTTGCCATTTGAATATTACAAAATTATGCCAGAATTTGTCTCAGATGAGAATTTTGGAGTCTATTCACATTTACCAATTTCTTAACACCATTCAGAGATACCCTCTCGCTCCTTACAAGATAAAGTTTTAACTCTTCACACTCCAGGAGCTTTATGGCCCAGTTGAAACCATGGCATTTCAGTTCTCATCCGCTCCCTCTTTCCTGTCCACACTAGACACCCATTTAACACAAAAGTAACTGCCCTGTAACAAAACACGAAACTTCATACATCCAAGTCTTTAATAAAGCTGTTCCTTATTTACTGGCAAAATGCTTACGCTTCTCAAAACTCAGTTCAAACACCAGATTCCCTGAAAACAATCTCTCCCTGCACCAGGCAGTATTCAATTCTCACCTCTGGCTTTGTTGTTTAGTTTTCAGCCGTAGTACTGACCGCATGACAGTGGTCACTGCATCTGGTGTCCTTACTCCTCTCTAGAATGCAATATTCCCAAGCCATTATATGACTTTTTGTACCCTCAGTGGCTAATTCAGAGGTAGTGGCTGGTATCTAAACTTTCTATGAATGCTTGCTGAAGAAGAAAATAAACAGACAAACAAAATCTGGGCTGAAGAACTGATTGAATTCTAGTCATAATAAGTAGACTGAATGATTCGATTCCTCTTAGGTTAACTGGTTTATTCAAGCATTCTTCTTGATTCTGATTGGCCTTGGAAAAATAATTGGGCTGCTTTTAGAGGTTTAGGGATGTAGAAATGACAAAAGTATTGTAGCAATGATCCCCTCTCAGATCAAGGAGTCTACTCACTAAACAGGATAAAACTCCCTTCCACCCGCACTCGTTCTCTTCAAATTGAAACAGTTTTCAGCAGTTGAGTCTTCAAGGTTTCAGGTGATACTAATCAACTTCATGTGAAAACTTTGTAGTTGTCCCTCCCACTGCTTCCACACCCACTTTCTTTACTTAGTTCTAAAGCCTATTCCATGAGTGCTAAGACAACATATCATGATCTTACATGAAGTTTGAGTGTGAAGGAGAATAGAGCATGCCTGAATATCTGGTGGTTATTCCAGAGGAGAAGACGTAAACCAAAATTAGAGGAAGAAATAGAAGCTGAGAGAAACTGTGAACCAGGACGGGTCAAAAAAAAAAAAAAAAAGCCACTCATTGCCTTCACAGGTCTGTGAAAACTGAGACAAGAAAAACCTCCTGTCTACTTAGGCCATAACCTACTAGCTGGACTTGCTAATTAATAGTGCTTGGACTAGGGACGATAACAGTCACAGTCTTCTGGGAGAGGCTGGCTGGTTGGAGCACATTTTTCCCCATCTGCTGTCTAGCACTAGCTCTGAGTGAATTAATGGGGGAGATTGATGAGACGTACAAATGACTGCCAGTATTTTTAATATGACAAGAAGGCATATGGGTAAGGACACAGAGGATATTCCTGTACTCATTTAGTTATATATGAAAAAAAAAGCCAATATAAAATCTACTCCAAAAAATCTGAGTTTGCATACTATTAAGTAACATTTCAAATCAAGAAAAAAATTACTATAGTCATAAGTTTAAGTCATTTGGTGAATTTAGGAAAAGGAGAATACCATAACAGGAGTGATTTTTGGAAACTGGTACATGCCCTTTTTTCAGAAATGGTAGCCACCTACAAAACCGCTTAGACATCATGCTTTTGCCATGACTGAAGCATTTTTCTTCTGCACTATCTCCTCCCCTACTATATTTTACAGGGACAATTCCTCAAAAACTCAGATCCTCAAGATCTCAGATTAAGTGTAAATTCCTTAGATGAAAAATCACTAACTCTAAGACACTTAGACTAAGCCTCTGTATTTGCCATGTAAAAATGCCCCACTTGTTAAGGAAATTGCTTTTAAGTGCCTGCTTTTGATAGTTACATGTAAACTCCGAGAGCACAAGGCCTAAGACTTATCTTTTACCCTTGCTATGATCTTAACATTGGTGTCTTCCCAAAATTTTTATATTAGAACCTTATTCCCAATGTGATGGTAATAAGAGGGTGAGGCTTTAGGAAGTAATTAGATCATAAGGGAACTGCCTTCAGAAATGAGATTAGTGCCCTTATAAAAAATGTTTCCCTATATGAGGACACATAGAAGGCACCATCTGTGAGAAACGGGCCCTCATAAGACACCGTTCTGCTGACCTTGGTCTTGGACTTACACCCTTCAGCATTGTGAGCAAAAATATTCAGTTGTTTCAAGTCACCCAATGTACAGTATTTTGTAATAGTAGCCAAAAATGACTGAGACAATCCCACATTTCCAATGAGTAGCAAATTGCCTTGATGAATATTTGCTGAAAGTTGGTTAGGTCTGCCCTCAATCACCTTTGTCTGAGAAAAAACTGATTCCCAGGTGCTTCATCTTGCCCTCTCATTCCAATACATTTTTCATATTAAAGCTGTTGTGTTCCTTTTAAAACAACCAAAAAAATATAATAATATTATTGATTCCACAAATGTTTCCAGTAATTTTTTGAAATGTAATAAAACACCCCAAAACTTAGAGGCCAAGACAAGAGCAGTATGGGCAGGACTTAATTTATCACACTTTTAGGATTCACTCCCATGTTTATTTTCTAATTCTGTCAGTGTAATTTGGAAAATTCTTGCAATTCTTTTGGTATATAATTCCTTTGTTTATGCACAATTCTGTGTTTCTGTTTCTCTGGGAAATGCTTAAACTCAAATCTGGTTATAGAATTGGAACTATATTTCCTTAAGTATATGCCAAGGTGCCTGAGGACACATAATACAGTCACAAGGGTGCCACAGTATGCTTTTTTAAATTTAATTTTAATTTTAATTTTTTTAATTTTAAAGATGTAGGGTACAATTCAGGCTAGGTATACAAATGTTCATTATGCAGGTACCCTTGTTGATGAGGTGTGTTTCTCCCTCACCTGTCAGTTTTCCTCTACTGCCAATCCCTCCCCAGCACCCCTGGCAGTTTTCCACTACTGCCAATCCCTTTCTTGTAGTATTATGATAATTGTTCAAGATTCGTTTATTTGTGAGAACATATGGTACTCTGTTCTTTGTTTCTGTGATAGATCACTGAGTATGATAGACCTTAAATCCATCCAAATTGCTGCAAAGTCCTTATGCTTGTCCTTTATGTCTGCATAATGTTCCATTGTTTATATGTACCACATTTTTTTTAATCTAGTCCAGCTTTGATGGGCAGCATGGTTGATTCCATGTTTTTGCTACTGTGGATGGAGCTGCAGCAAATGTCACATATGTTTATTGCAGCACTATTCACAATAGCAAAAGAAGGCCAGTTTCTAGCAGACCACAGACCAGAGTAAGTCTGTGGCCTGAGGGTTGGGGACACCTGCCTTTAAGGGCTTTTTTCATCCAAGGAAACAAGAAACCATCACCCAGGGGCAAGATTGGGTGAATAGGGAGGGAAGGACTTAGGAATCATGCCATTTTTGGTCAAAAACTACTCAACATTCAGCTTAATGTGGGCAGGCACGTTGTCATGGTGGAAGAACCAGTCACCTGTTTGCCACAACTCGGGGAGTTTCTTCTACAAGTTATGATGCAACCTTCTCAAAGCTTCCAGATAGAAATTTTGGTGGATCGTTTGATCTGGAGAAACAAATTCCAAGTGTACTACAGGGGGCCTGCCCTCTAAAAGATAATTTCGGTTTTTGGGGTTCCCCTCCTCATATATCTATCGCAGTGGCAAACAGAAAATGATTGATTTCATAGTTGTGTTCTCCTTTCTAGAACACTCAGTAAAGAACACTCGTCAACTTAAAAGGCTGAAGAGTGAATCAACTATACCTGCAGCTAATTATATGGTACTTCTAATTCACCCCTACTTCAGTGTATCATTTCCCCTCCTCCACAAATCCCAGTTGCTTGTTTTCTTGCAAAGCTGCCAAGAAACTGTGAACAAATTTAATGTCTGAATAACTGATTGCTCTTTCAGTGACCTTGAAAAATTACTTGCATCATTAAAAATTCATAGAAAATAACGTTTTTGAGAATACTGGCATATGTAATCATTGTACCTCCTGCTGTGCTACTGTACTATTACAATCTTGTGAACTTTAAAAACTATCTCAAAGACATTAACCTTGCTCTAGTTATCCAGTTAAATTAAAAGTCTCTCTGATTTTTTTTTCCTCAAATAGAATCCCACAATTTTCTGCATATGGAGAGCAAGAAAAAGAAAACCAGAGAGGAGTGACTGGCTCTCTAAATTTTTGTGATACTTCAGAATGACTATTTCAAACTGCTTCATAATGTTAAATGAAGTATTCCAGTTATTTTTTTAATTGAGGAGAAGTTCATATAACATATAATTAACCACTTTAAAGTGTGCCATTCATGGGCTTTTGGTGCATTCACAATGGGGTACAACTGCCATCTTTCTTTAGTTTTAAAACTTTTCACACCCCAGAATATCTGGTACCCTCTAAGTAATCCCTCAATATTTCTCCCTCCTCCCTCCTCCTGGCAACCAATAATATGCTCTGTGTTTATGGATTTTCACCTATTCTGGATTTCAATTGTTTTCCTTGTAAATATGAATAAATTACAAATTTCATTTATGCCTTGATTTTGCACCCAATTTTTCCTGAATAATGAGATTTGGAGAACTAGGATGCAAAATTCCAAGAATAATTCCTAGAAACTGACAAGATGATAAGTGTCAAAAGACGCCTTCTGTTATCTCCTAGAGCAAGTATCACACTCTATTGGAATGAAATGCTCATTTGCCTGTCTTCCCCTCAAGACTATAATCCCTAGTGGACTTTTTTTCTCTTTGGCTCTAGTGCATAACACAGTGCCTCTACACTTAATTATCTGAAGGATGCAATCTGATTTTGTTCTGTCTCTTTTTATCTCTGGGCTCAGGCAATCCTTCCACCTCAGCCTTTCAAATAACTGGAACTGCAGGCACATGCCACCACGCCTATTTTCTTTTTTTTTTTTTTTTATTGTAAAGATGAGATCTCACCAGGTTACCTAGACTTGTCTCGAACCTGTGGCCTCAGGCAATCCTCTCTCCTTGGTCTCCCAAAGTGCTGGGATTATAGGCATGAGCCATCATGCCCAGTCCTTCCATTTCTTTCAGCAAACACAAGCATCAACCCCCAACCCCTTGCCCAAAGCATCAGTACTCAGTCTGGTAGGTTCAATCAATGAACACTCACTCACCCAATGTTAGATTGAGACAACTAGTTAGATGAATGCTTGTGAAAATAGGAGGGAAAATTAGATTTAAATCCCTTCCTTTCTCCCATATATTTTCCTTAAAATCTAATTATTTTGGATGGGATAGTAGGAAACATGGTCATTTGAAAACCCAGTGTCAATCCCATTCAATTTCCTACAAGACAGCTGGCTACTAATAGGCAAATTGCCCACCAAAGAGAATAGCAGATAACATTTTAGCAGTGGATAAGGATGTTCCTTTACCTTACCCTCTTTTTTTTAACTTCATGTATGAAGATAATTCTGCTAATGCTGGCATATCTGGGCGGTATGTCTGAAAAAAGCCAATAGAAAATAGCAACCTTCTCTAGAATTCTTTAAACATCAATGTCCACCAACCTTCATTCTGTGTTGGCTTGGACAAACAATTCCTTTATAGGTGACACATTAAAAGTATGTTTTATTCCTGTGTTTCCAAGGGTCTGTAAAGATAGCACAACATATTTAATTCATGGGAAAGAATAGGTCCTTGTTGATTTTAGTAAGTTTCTAAGGAAATTGTTTTCTGCTCATTTTGTCTTTCCTCTGGGTAACACATTGCGTTATCTTGTATGGTAGCGTCTGCTGCTTGCTGCTCAATGCCATTAACATACATCTGGGCCACCCTTTGTGTGGAACTGTCCCCGGTGAAACCCTCAGTGGTCAGGGATGGAGAAAGACTGCAATTTACAGAGTCCATTATCACCTCTGGACGTGTAGAATGATAATGGAAGTGACAGAGGTGCAGCTGAAAATTGGCTCTTAATATTTTATGTGTTCGAGCAAAGGATTGGAAATCTCATGCTGCTCTTTAGGGAAAATGAAGTATGTGGGATTTTTTTCTTCTGTTGGAAACTTATATGCAAAGAGTTGACTGCAGGGTTTCAAAGAAAGTGTTACAGCGTATTCATTTTGTGTTAACCAATACTTCTCACTAGGGAAAAATACTTCTATGTGAGAAATTAATGTATAAAAACAAAGTATATACAGCATTGGAGCAAATTTAAAATAATGTGCCATATACATTACCACTTTGTTTTAACCAATATGCAATGTCTACAGAATCATGAGTATTTGCTTAAAAATATTGTCTTCAAATTATTTGGTTGCTGTTTCTTATTTCCCCCCCCAACATATTCTTTTATGACTTACAATTTAGGATAATGTTTCAAGAGCCATCATTATCATGTTGATTTTGAAAACAAAAATTTTTTGTCAGGCTTTTAAAGCATTTAAGACATATAGTATAATATAGAAAACAAATACTGCTTCTGAAGTAATTATACTGATAACATTAATCTCACTATATTACAATGTGTATTATTCTACTAAAGAAATGCTCATCAAAAGAATTCTTTCATGAAAAATATAGTTGCTTTCTGGTTTGACTAAGATATGAAACAATACAGTACCCTTTTAAAAGATTTTATTAGTTTTCATCAAACTGCTCTCCAACAAAGCAAAAGTAATAAGCTAATATTCTTTCTTATTAATAAAATTTTAAATATTATTTGAAATTTGGCAAACGTTAAGATATGTGTATATTTCCTTAATGAATATTTATGATGAGAATTTCTAACTTCTCTATCAAAGATGTTTTATTTGTGTCATTACTATATCACTATTGTCTGATGGTTAAGATGTCTAGATTTTACATTTTGAGGCATTTAGAGATGAAAAGATAAACCTGGTGGAGTTTTTCAGTAGCTTTTTTGAAATGACAGCCAACTTTTTCTTATATGCGTCTGTCAATGTTTCTTTTCTGGAAATGAACATTACACAGCTAGAAGTAGGAAAAGTTTCAAGTTGCTACAGTAGTCATCAAACTGCATTTAAATCAGCAATACCTGCCATTTTGAATAACATCTGCATATATCAGTTTATTTAGATGTGTCATTTGAGTCTGTTGCCACTGACAAGACTTCCAGTTTGAAATTTAAAGAGATTTCTAGATCCCACAAACACACCGCTAATGATGCTCAACTAATTGCTACTTAACTTATAAATTGATCATATTGTAATGAAACAAGTATAGAATTTATATCGTATGGCATCAATATTAATACTTTTGACTTCCATCACTAATATTAATGGAATATTTATATGCTAAGCAAAGTTATAAGCACTTTTACATATGTTCTCTATGCTACATTATTTTGGGGGTCCTTTAACCTCCAAGGGAAAAGATTGTTGTCCTGGCTATTGTTAGCCCAGATCTTATCCAGTTCCTGGAAATAGATAGGAACATCTTTAAATATTTACTAAATGGTTAAAGACATTACTTACGTCAAGGAATGATAACTAGGATAGCTATGTAAACATTTTAATTTACCTCTTTCAAATAAGCAACTTGGAAAATATAAACTAAATGGTTGAATTTTTTAGTTTACTCTAAGGCATGCACTGCAGTTTGTGAAAGCCCCTCACAGAACAAACTTTCTGTTTGTTTTTTTTTATTTCTTATATAATATTTTTGAAATTGTGATATTGAGGGGTACAGTTAAGGGTTAGGTACACAAATATGTCTCGTTCAGGCACCCTTGTTGATAAGGAGTGTCCCCCCATCCCCAGACAGGTATTTACTGCCATTAATCCCTTTGTTTTTAAGCTGCATTGCTGATAATAGATAACGACATTGTTCTCACTGAGGGAACTATGACTGAGAAAGGAAGCTGAAAGA
>CAUYQG010162360.1:0-10401 GCA_963574415.1 Tarsius wallacei
CTCAAAAGAAGACATACAAGCAGCCAACAGATACGTGAAAAAATGTTCAGCCTCACTAGTCATCAAGGAGATGCAAATTAAAACTACACTGAGATACCGCCTAACTCCAGTCAGGATGGCCATCATCAATAACTCAAAAAAAACAGATGCTGGAGAGGATGTGGCGAAAAGGGTATACTTCTACACTGTTGGTGGGAATGTAAACTAGTGCAACCTCTGTGGAAAGCAGTGTGGCGATTCCTAAAAGTTCTAAAAATCGACCTTCCATATGACCCCGCAATCCTTCTACTGGAAATATACCTGGAAGAACTCAAATCACTCTATAAAAAAGATACCTGCACATGTATGTTTATCACAGCATTGTTCACAAAAGCAAGAACATGGAACCAACCACGCTGCCCATCAAAAGAGGACTGGATAAAAAAAAAAAGTGGTACATATATACAATGGAATATTATGCAACCATAAAGAAGAACAAAATCATGAACTTCGCAGCAGCCTGAATGGAATTAGAGTCTATAATACTGAGTGATCTTTCACAGAAACAAAGAACTGAGTATCATATGTTCTCACTCATAAGTGGACCTTGAACAACCACCACAATACTATAAGAAAAGGATTGACTGTAGCAGGAAACTGCAGAGGGGAAGGGGGGGAAGAGGGGTAGGGAGGTGGGATTGACAGTGGTAGAAATCTGCCTGGGGAACGGGGTCACACCTCATCAACAAGGGTACCTGCACAGTGAATATTTGTATACCTAACGCTGAAATGTACCCCACAATTTTAAAATTGAAAAATTTTAAAAGTTAAAAAAAAATACTAAACAATGAAAAGTTAGAAAATTAATATTTTATTTTGCATGTAAGAAGATCAATAAATACTAAATATTGGCTGAAAAAAAAAAAGAAAGATGTCTGTAGGTGTTTCTGCTATCATAGTAAGACGTGAAAACATCCATACCAAGAAGAGAGAGCATCTCTTCCATTGGGGCTGCCTTGGGAGATAGAAAATTCAACTAAAATGTGTCCATCTGTCCTCCCCATCCCACAAAATAAGTCACATGTCCATTCCTTGACCTCACAGTCTCTGGTGAGGGGTGAGATTATCTTAGAGCGAACTGGTTTATCCATGGAGTCTGAGGCGAGCTCAGCTGGAGATAAGGAGTATCCAAGGCGTGCTTGAGATGAAAAGGAGGAAGGGAGGCTGACTGAGAGGAGGAAGGAGACTGGGGATGATGGAACCACAGTATCTATTTCTCAGTGACTGTGAATTTCCCTTTAGATGATCAACATCAAAAGCAATAGTTAATGTATATTGAATGTTTGCTATATATTGCCTCTGTGTCAAGCACTTTACAAGTAATTTATTCCTTAGTCTTTGCAACAGCCTAGGGAGGCAGGTGCTAATAGCATGCCCATTCTACAGATGAGGAAGACAAGGTTCCAATAAGATGACTTTCTCAAGATCACAAGTTAAGCATCAGAGCCCATATTTTAAGCATATGTTTGGGTGATTCCAAAACCCAAGTCTTTTTTTTCTTTAAGTGAGAAAGCAGGACTTACTGACAGGACAGAGAAGCTCCCACAGTGGGAGGGGACCCGAAAGGCCAAGCCTTGCCCCAAAGCCCAAGCCTTTAATTCCTATGCTATACTGTATTTAGAGAGAAAAAAAGAAAGAAATATGAACATCTGTTAAACACCAACTATGGCTAATGCACGTGCACATTTGCTATCTAATTTAATCCCCACAACAAGCCAACTATGTAGGTATTATTCTTCTGACTTTATATTTTGTGGATTTAAGTCTCAGAGAGGGTATTTAATTAGCCAAGAATTTCATAACCAGTATGAGACAGAGATTGAAGTCTATTTGATATGACTTTGTTTCAGAAGAAAATGATTTTATCCACAAGAAACAGACCATTCAAAGGAACGTGGCCTAGACAACAGGAAATTTTTATTTTCTGTCAAAATCAGAAGAGAAGTTGACTACTCCAGGAATGATTCAATAGCTCAACAATGAAAATGAAGACCCGGCCGGGCTCGCTGGCTCAGCCTGTAATCCCAGCACTTTGGGAGACCGAGGTGAGTGGATTGCCTGAACCTGTGGGTTCGAGAGCAACCCCAGGCAACTTGGCGAGACCTCATCTCTACAATAAATAAAAAAATTAACCGGGCGTGGTAGCACGTGCCTATAGTTCCAGCTACTTGGAAGCATCACCGGAGCCCAGCAGGTCGACGCTGGGGTGGCAAAGAACGTGCCACTGCACTCCAGCCTGGGTGACAGAGTGAGACTCCAACTCAAAAAAAAAAAAAAAAGAAAATGAAGCCCCAAGGTCTTTCCATATTTCTGCCGCACCATCTTCAGTGTATTGATAATATCTCCTCTCATGGCTCACAAGCCTCCTGGTCCTCATTCAAACTAGTTCTAAAGCAGGAAGGGGCAAGGACAAGTCAGTGAATGAAGCCCTCCTAGTGCACTTCTCTCTTTTGATCAGGAAGAAAAATGTTCTCTGATGTTCACTGACTGATTTCCTCTTAGACCCATTGGCCCTAATGAAATCATATGGCCCGATTCTAGCTGCAGGAGAGGTTGAGAAGGTAAGTGTGTGTACAGTTTCTGCTACTGAAGGCAGCTTAGAAGAGGGGAGAGGAATAGCCCTTGGAATAACAAGCCACAGTGTCTATCACAGGCTCCCAAGATGTTTCAATTGGCAGTCTATATCTCAATTTTTTGTATTCTTACAGCCTAATGAAGACCACACATTCTCAATAAACGCTAATTGGAATAACTGGATGATTTAGAAAGTTTGGGGCTACATGGGGGCTTTTGGAAAATGGCTTATGGATAGATAGGTGAAATTATGGTTTATCTAGTGGCCTTTTCCCTTACATCCTAACTCTTGCCTGTCAATCATTTTGACTTCTGGCTAGTGAGTTGTCCAGTGAGAAAATGCAAGTGGGCAGGTAAGCATGGGAGCCTCAGTTTCCTCTTCTGTGAAATGGGTGAAAATGAAATAAAACTTGTCTGTTATGACTCTTCCAACTTTTGTCCCTGGTTCTGGGTTTAGGGACACTGAGAACAATGTGGCTGAGACCCAACCATGCAGGGGCCTCTTAAACTTGGATCCCTTCCTTTGAAATGCCAGAGCAGATGAAAAGAGGGCTTGTTAAAGTTTGTTAAAGAGTGCAGTCAGAAGTTTTCTCTGGGATAAGAGATTAGACTGATAATTAGACTGGCTTAGCAGAGAGAACTCTGAGGGTTATTCACCTGGAAGGACATGCCCATTACCCCAACTCTTGCTTTGGGACCAGCCTGCCCAGCTTTTTCCAAGGAGAGCCTCTCCCTTGGGAGGTCATTAGAAGTGCAGCCTCTAGACTGGCAGTTCTTGATTGTGGCTACACATTGGAATCATTGTTAGGTGTTGGGGGATGATAGTGGGAGAGAGCTTTAAAACTTATTGATGCCTGAGTTCTACTCCCAGAGATTCTGATCTATGTTGCAATGTGCCATGGCTATTTTTAAGAGTCTCTCTAGGTGATGCTAATGCACAGAGAAGGTTGAGAACTGCAGCTCTACGTGACCGCCTGCTTTCAAATACTGGTTCTGTCACTGGTTGTATGACTTGGACATGAGCTCATTAACCTTTTTGTGCCTCCATTTCCTCATAGGCAAAATTAGACTAATGACAATTATGAAAGTACTCTGAAGGCAGCTTGGATAATTCATATAAAGCACAGTACCTTTCCTACAGTAAATGCAAAATAAAATTTGACCATTAGCATCACTGTCCTGCTAACACTTACCAAAGGGGCTGGACCCTGTTACCATGGATGACTCATTGCCTGGGATAGCCTCTTTAGAAGCCAGGCTGCCTTGATACACCTTCAGGAAACAGACCTATTGAACACTCATGATGGTCTGGCATGTACAAGAATTCCATGCTTCTTAGAAAAGATACCTTGGGTGTTTCCTCCCTCCCTTTGGTAACAGAATTCCAGTCTTTCTTTGGGGAAATCATCCTCTGTCCACGTTTCGCCGATTTCCCCTTATATGCCATTGGCCAGGATGGAATTACATGGCGGGATCCTAGCTGCGAGAGAGGTTGGAGGGTAAGTGTTGTGTTTTTAGTTTCTACTGTTGAAGGCTGTTCTACTGTTTAATAGACCCAACCTCCACCTCCAGGCTGTGTAAGTGACCTAGGCTTATCAAATGATAATAAACCAAGAACATTTACTGGTTCTCTTGGGAAAGAGATCTTCCCTAACCCTGCTATACTGGGAGGATGTAAGTCTGTAGATTCTGGAGACAAATGTATGCAACCAGAGATGAGAGACTTTCTGAGAATAAAATCCACATGGGGGAATCAAGTGGTGTGACAAAAACAGATGTATGTCTCATGACATAATTTGGGCACTTGGATTCTATGGCACATGCAAGTGGTCTAACCATGGGCTTTTCAGAGACACGAGCTACTGTGTTCTTTCTATTACTCAAGCCTCCTTGAGTCTGAAATTCAGTGGAAACAATCTGAGGAACACACTTCACCTTGAGGCTCCCTAAGGTCACACTCTCTGTCCTGGCATTACATCCTGTCCCCAGCCTAGGTCATACCTTACTTTTTTTTTTCTCTCCATTGGGAGTACCTCGTGTGCTAGGTATCCAGAGCTAGGGCTGGCTCTGTAGACTTGTGATGGGCTCCCCATGTAAAGACTCTCACATCTGTGGCCAGGCTCTCTCTGCTAGGGGATAAGACCTTCCGTAGTCTTAGAGTGAGCCAAGACTCCCACAAAACCTCAAGTTCCATTAAACGGAGGTGTGGACCCAAAAGAAAAGAGGTCACCATGCTATTACCGCCTCCCGACCTCATTTGCAGTCTGTATTTGGTTCTGAGTATTGCACTGAAAAACACTACTGACCAGCAAGAGGGGCACTGACAGTGAAGGGATTTCAAGTGATGTCAGAGGAGAACAGATGCTTGGCTCTGGAGAGAAAAAATAGCTTGCTGCTCATTGTAAGAATGAGTTTTATAATTTGTGTTGTAATGATCAAGGCTAAGAATGGAATGGACTAACTCATGAGATAGTAAACTTTGCAGTGCTGAAGGTATACCTATTGAAATAGGCTAACTGGCTGTCAGGGCTATTGAGGAGACTATTTTCAGAACACTGAATAGGCGCTGTCTTAGTTTGAGTCCCCCCAGAAGCAGATCCCGAGACAAGGATTTGGATGCAAGTACAATGGGCCTTTGAACAGCACAGGTTTAAACTCCATGTGTCCACTTATATGCAGATTGTTTTCTCAATAAAAGTGACACTGACTGTGCCTACCTTTCCTGCCTTCCCTTCCAACTCCTCTGCTTCTGCCACCCTAGAGACAGCAAGGCCAGCCCCTCAGCCTACTCAATGTGAAGACACCAAAGATGAAGGCCTTTAAGATGCTCCACTTCAAATTATGAACTTCACAGCAACCTGGATGGACTTAGAGTCTATAATACTGAGGGATCTATCACAGAAACAAAGAACTGAGTATCACATGTTCTCACTCATAAGCAGACCTTGAACGATTATCATAGTACTATAAGAAAAGGATTAGCAGGACACTGCGGGAGTGGGCGGGGGGAGGCAGGATTGGCAGTAGTGGGAATCTACCTGGGGAAGGGGGACACACCTCATTAACAAGGGTACCTGCATAATGAACATTTGTATACCTAACCCTGACTTGTACCCCACATCTTTAAAATAAAAAATAAAAAAAAAAGATGCTCCACTTCCACTCAATGAATGGTAAAAATATTGTATCTTTCTTAAGATTCTCTTAATGGCATTTTCTTTTCTCTAGCTTACTTTATTGTAAGAATATAGTATATGATACACGTAACATACAAAATATGATAATTGACTGTTTATGTTATTAGTAAGGCTTCCAGTCAAAGGTAGGCTATGAGTAGTTAAGTATTTGGGGACTCAGAAGTTATATGCCCTGGTGTTCTATCTTGTCCCCAGTCCACATCATGCCTTACCTTTTTTCTCTCTACTGGGAGTACCCTGTGTGCTGGCCATTCAGAGCTAAGGCTGACTCTGAAGACTTATGATGGGCTCCCTATGTAAAGACTCTCATCCGTGGCCAGGCTCTCTCTGTTAAAGAATAAGATCTTCCATATTCTTATCCCCTATTCCCAAGAAGTCTCTTTCCCAAGAGAACTATCAGAGGTTTGGGATCCCTGAACCCCATGTTGTTCAAGGGTCACCTCTAGTTCATGTGACTGGTGAGCCCAGGACACTCCCTGGGGAGTGGGGTAGTGAGACAGGAAAGGGAAGGAAGCCAATCAAGAATGTATTAAGGCCGGACATGGTGGCTCATGCCTAAAATCCCACCACTTTTGGAGGCTGAGGTGAGAAGATTGCCTGAGCCCATGGGTTCGAGACCAGCCTGGGCAACTTGGTGAGACCTCATCTCTACAGTAAATCAAAAAATTAGCCAAGTGTGGTGGCGCGTGCCTATAGTTCCAGCTATTTGAAAGGCTGAGGCGGAAGGATCACCTGAGCCCAGCTGGTTGAGGCTGCTGTGGCCGTGAGCGTGTCCCTGCACTCCAGCCTGGGCAACAGAGTGAGACTCCAACCTCCAAAATAAAAAGAGTGCACTAGTGTGCATTTACTGTAGTGGGTAAGTGAGGCCCTGCTGTGGAGCCTCTGAGACAATGTGTGGGACACACTCGACAATTGTTCCCTTGCAGGCTGAGGGAGCTAGAGCGTTTATCTACTAAGCCTGATCCTCGTTGGTTGGGGTTTGTTCCAGGGGCATCAGGTACATCCAGCCTCCCAGGTATGGACTGAGCATTTTGATCTGCCAGAGACAGTCCTTAGGAGGGGGAGTCACTGGAAACTAACTCTGTGTAAGGGAACCTTTGCAAGTGACCTCCAAGTAGGCCTGAAGGGAAGTGAGCAGAGCACAGACATCGGCTACAGGAGCAGAATTCAGAGTTGTAACTGAACTTCCCTGGGTTGGATTCTGCCTGTGGGGTACATTCCTTAGCATGCTCAATATTTTCAAGACAAAGAATTTGAAAGAAATTATCTAACTCCCACATTCCTTTGACTCGGAATTTTCTTGCAAACATCTGGCCTGTTTCATTCATTCCACTTTTCTGCCTGGACCCCAGAGGCATAAACCTACAGGACCCTACAGAAAATAGTCTGTGACATCCCTTCTGACACCACCTGCACCAGGATGGCTGCTGTTTAGAAATATCGGTAGCCCCGAGCGATACCTAGGAGCAGAACAGAAAGAATTTCAGAGCAAAGAGGCTGGCACTCCCGGTATCATCAGCGTTCTTGTGTGTCATTTGCCCCTTAGAACTGCTACTTGTGATTGTGGAGCCAGATTTTTTCTTGAGTCAGAATCTCACTCTGTCACCACAGCCACCCCAGTGTCAACCTGCTGGGCTCCGGTAATCCTTCCGTCTCAGCCTTCCAAGTAACCGGAACTACAGGCACGTGCTACCACATCCGGCTAATTTTTTATTTATTGTAGAGATGAGGTCTTGCCAAGTTACTCGGGCTAGTCTCAAACCCACAGGCTCAGGCAATCCACTCGCCTCAGCCTCCCAAAGTGCCGGGATTACAGGCTGAGCCACCGAGGCCGGCCTAGAGTCAAATCTTTCTAAAACACATTGATACCGAGCAATATTTATATAGCACTTTATAGTTTGTAAAGCACTTTTCAGTTTGGACAGTCACAGGGCTCTTTACACCTCCATGTGAACCAGTCAAGAACATAATTCCAAAAGGCCATTTTGCAGATGAACCAACAGAGGCCTGGAAGGGCAAGATATTTTTTCAGCTCAGGCTATGAGCCCAAGCAACCTGCTTTCCCACTGCCCGGGCCTCCATCTAAGCGGCCGTGGAAGGTTCCTGAGCCCCAGCTTGGATTCAGAGGCTGGCCATTGGGGTGTGTGGGCTGAGAAGCAGATACTGACAGCAAGATGTGGGTCACACAGAGAATGGTGGTGGGCGGGGGTGTATATGGGAGGCAGGTGAAGGCGGAGGCATATTTGTCACAGTGAATCACATTTTCCACTTGAAATAGGAGCTGAGAAATAGTGAGGGGGCAATATACGATATCCAATGGAGGTGAGCAGGTGGGAAATTACATGGCTCATATTTAATTATGTAAAATCCCATAATCCCTCAGGGAGCACAAAGGACATGAGGTGGTGATTTTCTTTCTCTCATAATCTTGGAGCCACTTTATTAAATGACAGAAAGAATAATGTGGCAGGGGAAGAAGAGAATTATGTGGTCAGAGAACTAAAGATGATTTCACAGCTTTCTTGTTCCTTTCTATGCCTTCTTTCTGGACTGTTCTGAGCTGCCATTCTGGCCTTAATGTAGAAATAGATACGCACTTACAGAGACATAGACAGTTCCTATCACAGGGCTCTACACCCCCCCATTTTACAGATGATATTGAGAGAGACAGAAAAAGTGTAGCTGAGGCTGGTTGTTATGAGATAAATTGCATCCCCCCAAAATTCATATGTTGAAGCTCTAACCCCCAGCACCTCAGAATGTGACTGTATTTGGAGATAGGGCCTTTAAAGAGGTGATTAAATTAAATGAGTCTTTTAAAGACAGGCCCTGATCTAGTCTAACTGGTGCCCTTATGAAAAGGAGAAATTTGGACATACAGAGAGACACCAGGGACATACACACAGATAAAGGATCATGTGAAGACACAGCAAGAGGTTGGCCATCCATAAGCTAAGGCCTCAGGAGAATCTAAGACTGGGGACGCCTTGACCTTGGACTTCCAGTCTCCAGAACTGTGAGGAAATCAATCTCTGTTTTTTTTTTGTTGTTGTTTGTTTGTTTTTTTGAGTTGGAGTTTTACTCTGTCGCCCAGACTGGAGTGCAGTGGCCACTCCCAGCCACCGCAGCCTCGACCTGCAGGGCTTCGGTGATCCTTCCGCCTCTGTCTTCCAAGTAAGCTGGAACTACAAGCACGCACTACTATTTGCCTTTTCTTAACAATGTTCTCTTTCTCAATGCCTGTTTCACCTTCACTGTGGTCTCTTTATCCAACTAGAGAAAAACTGGCTCCACTTAAACAATAGGAGAGAAAAGGTGCAAACTTGACCGGTTTCCCCACCTTTTTAGCATTAGTGTATAGGTATTTCCTCCGGGTCCTACTGAGGCAATTTAGATGCTAATGGAGTTAAGTACAGCAATCTTTTTAGCAATCAGACAATTGTTTTTATGACAGTCTTATTTCTCTCAGTCTATATTTGCCTCTTTTTTTTTTTTTTTTGGCTTTAGAGGCATATTTTAAAATTCTTTGACCTTTCAAAACAAAAAAAATCCGACCCTAATACCCTCTCAGCAGTACTTGCAGGAGGGGAAGGATATATCTATCCTCTGAACCTGAGCTCTGCCATTTGAATGTGCTGAGTCACCTAGTCTTTGCAGGGTCAAACATTCTGCACCTAGGAAAAGTACTGCAGAAAATCACGCTGTGAACAGCTAGCTGGTAGGTTGTTATTTGAATACAAATAGGAAGACTGGAAAGGGGATAGTGCATAAATACATAGTAACTTATATATACTATAAAACTTGTTTTTAGAAATCACTCGTGGTGTGCTAGGTCCTCTTTCTGGTTGAGGATTTGATACTGAAGTTCTCTAAATATTTTTTGTTCCTAGAAAGTGAAAATAAAAATAAATGGTAAAGAAGTTGTCTTGCAATGTTTAGAAAAAGGAGAAAATTGGTCTTTGCCATTATTCTGAAGTTTTGCATAAATAAGATCCTTGAATTAGTTTTCTTTTAAAGAATTACAAAAGATTAACAGTAATGAACCAGATATTGAGAGTTGATGTCTAACTTCAGTTCAACTTTTAGGAAGTTTGTTTTCCTATTTTGATCAGATGGTAGAACAGACAGTAAGGAGATGTTACTACAACCGTATTAATAGGGGAAGTGGCAGGAAGCTGGAGTTTCCGTAGAATCAGAAAGGAAGAAAGAAAGTTTGTGGTACTCTTGCTGGGAATGTGGGTTATAGATAAAAGTAAAAGAATAATTTGTATTATTTTGTTTGTATAATATAAAATGATTTCCTTTATAGTAAGTATTTAGGGCTAACACTTCTCCAGCAGAAAAGTCAGAAAGCTTACCAGTATTAGCAAACATCTTAGGTTATTTCACAAGGTGGAAATTTACTATAGAACCAATGAGCGAGATCTTCCTCTAGAGTGCTTTGAGTCGTGCGCAGGAGAAGCTTGATCCCTTTTGTGCTTGGAGCACTGTCTCTGCGTCAGCACCTGGGAAGTGTCAGTAGCACCAGTTGCTGCACTCTGAGTGCTTGCTTCCTATACGCCGGAGGCTGTCTCAATGGTTTTGTGTGTGT
>CAUYQG010162366.1:0-10049 GCA_963574415.1 Tarsius wallacei
TTAAAAAAACAAGTATGAGCTCACGGTAGTGAACTGGGAGGAAGAACTTGGCAAAGTCTGTTTGTTCATACTCTCCCCTGTGTCTTTGTGTTCTCAGAGATAATGATGTTCTTTTCCTCTGGGTGGAGGGGGCACCTCTCCAATAAAGGTCTTATAATCTGATTCAGGGGGAAAGATTTTTATGGCCCGCTTCAAGGAACAAGGGAAGGGAGGGTGTCCTTCCTACTGTTTTCTTAAGTGCCAATGTGCCATATTTTGGGACAGTGTGTCCTCAGCACCATCGTTCCAACACTAACATAACACTGATGAAGGGAAAAAAAACGTGTTGCTCTTTTTTTTTTTTTTGAGTTGGCGTCTCGCTCTGTCGCCCAAGCTGGGGTGCAGTGGCACGCTCACGGCCACCCCAGCCTTGACCTGCTGGGCTCCGGCGATCCTTCCGCCTCAGCCTTCCAAGTAGCTGGAACTACAGGTGCACGCCACCATGCCCGGCTGATTTTTGACTTATTGTAGAGATGAGGTCTCTCCAAGTTGCCCAGGCTGGTCTCGAAGCCCAGGGATGCAGGCAATCCACTCGCCTCGGCCTCTCAAAGTGCTGGGATGACAGGTTGAGCACCCCCCCCACCCCCCAGCTAGGCCTGATGTGTTACTCTTGAGGGATTCTTTCTGTCTTTTAAAATCACTTAATACTTGAATAGATAGATAATGCATGTGCATTTAAAGTCATAAAAGAACAAAGGATGCAAAGAAAGTCTCCCTGCCCCCTCTGTCCCCAGTCTCCCATGGCTCTTTCCTGGAGGCAAACACTGTTGTCATAAATTGTGCTTCCTTCCAGAGATATTCTGTGCATTTACAGGAATATTCAGGTGCATGCTTGCACACCTACAAGTGCACCACTTAGGATAGTATATACATGGTGCATACTGTTTGTGTGGAGCCGCATCTGGTGTTTATTTGTTGCTTAACAGTATGTGTTGATGAGAGACCCGTAGCAAGGCAAACATAGCTGCCTTGTTCTTCTTCGTGATTGTTAGCTGCTGTTCCTTCTTCCAAACCAACGCAACCTCAAGTTCACTAAGGACTGCAGGCAGCAACTTCCCCAAGCCTAGGGTGGGCACTTGCCTGGCTGTGATCACTGAGTGTATTGGGTGGAGCTTTGGGGAAAGGTGTTGTTTTCCAGATAAATAGAGGCAAGCTTTCTCTCCATCCTCCTCCTCTTCCTCCTGGAATGCAGCTACAATGCTGAAGCCCACAGCAGCCACGTTGTGAGCATGAGGAAGAAAACTCAGACTCAGGATGGCCAGGCAGAGGAGCAGAGGGTGACAGAGCAGAACCGTCATATCTGCTTCAAGCCACCTACCTTTAAACTTCTGATTACCTGGAAAAATAAATTCCTCATTTGTTAAAGCCAGAGTAGTCAGATTTCTGTTACATGTAGTGTAATCAATCCTAAATGATGCGCTACTGTTTAACTGTCTGAATGTATTCTTATTTATCTATCCAGTCGTCTATAGATGAAAAATGCTGTGATTAAAAAAAAAAAACTTGTACGATGCTGTTTTTCCATGTAGGAGAACATTATGCACAGAATAAATTCCTATAACTAGAGCCACTGGGTCAAAGGGTAGCTGTGTCTTAAAATTTGGTCAGTACTGCTGAATTTTTGTCCGCAGACGTTATATCAATTCTTGGAGAATTCTTAATGTGCTGGGGGAAAATTTATTCATATTAAGACTTTATAACATGTATTATCAAAAGCTTAACTCTATTTTAGAATTTCTTCTGGGAGAATAATTTGCTTTCCTCTTTTGGAAAGAGAGAGGCTTCTACAGACCCTGTCACAGAGTACAAGATACTATCAGTCTCACTTCCTAATTGAAAGGAATTTATCAGAGAAATACTGACAATCATGAACGGTGAAAGCCTTTCCCAACATTGCCCTTAGGGCCACCTATCAGCTACAAATCAGGATTCCTTTCAGCAAGACCCTCACCCCTCCCTTTCTGACACAATAGGTTACTGATGCAATTAAGCAAACATATTTTGGGCCCCTGGTAGGTGCCAGGCACCAACGCTGGCGTTGGAAAAAGATGGACACTATAGTGGGTTGAATGTGTCCCCCATAAAGACATGTTCAAGTCCTAACCCCTGGTGCTTATTGGATGGTACTTTATTTGAAAATAGTGTGTCTTTACAGACATAATCAAGTTAAGGTGAGGTCACACTGGATTAATGTAGGCCTTAAACCCAATGAACTGGTGTCTTTATAAGAGAAAGGAGAGGGAGACTTGGATATAGGAGCACAAGGACAGAATAGGCCACACGAAGACAGAGACTGTGTCTGGGTTCAGTGGCGCATGCCTGTAATCCCAACACTCTGGGAGGCAGAGGCGGGAGGATTGCTTGAGCCCTGGAGTTCGAGACCAGTCTGGGCAATGTAGCAAGACCTCGTCTCTGCAAAAAAAGATAAATACAAAAATTAGCTGGATGTGGCGGCATGCACCTGTAGTCCCAGCTACTCAGGATGCAGAAGGATCACCTGAGCCCAGGAGGCCAAGGCTGCGGAGAGCCGTGATTGTGCCTCTGCACTCCAGCCTGGGTGACAGAGTGAGATCCAGGATCAGAAAGAAAGAAAAAGAAAAAAAAAGACAGAGACTGAGGTTGATTCTATTGCCACAAACAAAGGAAAGCCAAGGATTGCCTGGAGCCACCAGAATCTAAGAGGAGGCAAGGAAATTCTTCCCTGGAGCAAGGCCCAGCCAACGCCTTGATGTTGGCCTTCCAACATCCAGAATAGAGGAAGAACAGATTTCAGTTATTTTAGGCCGCCTAGTTTGTGGCGCGCTGTTATGACAGTCCCAGCAAACACATACAACAGACAGCAGAGTCGAACCCCTCTCAGGAGTGGCGTGGCCACACCTTCCTCCAGGACTCTGGTCACGTTCCTGGCATATGTATCTGTGACTGACCAAGCCACAGAATGTGCATCACTATCTCCCCCTTCTAGATTGGGTTTCCTTGGGAGAATCACTACCTCTTATTTGTTTCAGTTTCCCCATGGCAGACAGCCATGACTGACACGTGGCAGGGGTTCACTAAAAATATGGACAGATTCTGTCTGTGGATTGACCAGTCAATCATCTCTCTTGAGAAAAGCCCGGCCAGTAGGCTTCTTGGAATGACATGCACTCACTGATTTGCTGCCTTGACGGGTCTCTGGCTCCACCCTTTCCTCTTTCTGCCCATGAGAGTGTCGTTCTCGCGGTCACCAGGACAAAGGCAGTCACCTTTGCTTTCTTGCTCTCCCCTGCTGCTAGTAAGACGCCGGTTTCTGTCCAGCTTTTCTTGACCTGTCTGTAGAACCCTTCCTCCCTCTTAATGACTTCCTCAGTGGCCCATTCTCCCCTGGGACTCTGTCCTCCTTGGTGACCCCAATTCCCTGCTCTGTGCTGATAACTCCAGACCCATATCGTGGGCTTGGATGACCTGGGTTCCAGGCTCAGCCCCCCATTCCCTTCCCACATCATCGCTAGCTGACCTCGGGGATGCTGGCCCAGCCTGTCCACCAGAGCTCATCATTTCCCCACCAGACCTACCTGCCCCTCCTGTAATGATTCTGGCCTCTGATGACTCCATGACCCCCTCTGTGAACCGAGGAGTCATCATCCCTCGTGTCTCTTTCCACCTCACCTGCCATGTCATATTCATGGCTGTGAGAAACAAGCTCACCCATCCAAAATCAAAGGATGGACACAGAGACACAGAGTGCAACAGCCTTGATGACAGCCTTGCAAACGCGGGTGTCTGACGGACAGGCACACCCAAGCTGGTTACAACAAACTTTTTATCTCCTGGTGTGCAAATCCTTCCCCTGGTTCCTCACTGACTGAGAAATACAGAGGTTGCAATCTTTACCAAGCATCGCCTAAGCATTTTTCACCCAAATACGACAAGGCACATTCCTTGTAGGTACTTGTCAATATCTGACCGGAGGATATACGTTTCTCTTTCCCAAGCCCTGATGCCACATGGTTTGTTTTCTGACACATGCCTGGGACAAAGCCCATGAAAATAAGCCTGCCAAGTGTTCTCAAATGGGAAGAAGAACCAGGAAGTGAGGAGAATAAAGGGCTGGTGACCAGCCTCCATCTTAAGGAGTCAGAACATTTCTGGGTTGCGTTACATTTACAAACCATTGAAGCAGCCTCCGTCCGGCAATCCTGAAAATAAATCATTCCCTCATTCCTCACAATGGCCAAACCTCGGCCAGCCGAGCTCTTCAATCTCCCCGGAGCCCACTGAGCTTTCTCCACTGCCAGCCCCTGGTCCAGGCTTCTGTCACTGTCGCCTGGACCCTCCTAAAGGGACTTCCTGACTCCAGCCCGCCCCTCTGCCATCCCTTCTCTGACTGGGCTGAGAATGCAAAAATGAACAAAGAAATAAAGCCTCGATCTGCTCATGTAACTACCCCTTTCTGTGGTGGACCGAGCTTTTCTCCCTTAACCTGCCCGCCCTCAACACAATCCTCGTTTTTACGTCCCATTTCTTTGGGGAGGATTCCTCTTGTCATCCACGCCACTCAGTCTCCTGCTGTACAGTTCCGTCTCCCTTTTCCCTTCACCCCCTCCTGTGCATCACTGGTAATTATTAGTTTAAATATCTGTTTTCCTTTCTAGACTGCAAAGCTTCATGAGGATAGGGGCCACCTCTAGAGTCTAGCACACACACCCCTCCATAATGGATTCTCAGTAAATATTTGCCTAATGAATGAATCAACGAATCTCCAGAAGACACAGCAAATCCTCCTTAAGAACAGGTTGGGCTGGGCATGGTGGCTCACGCCTGTAATCCCAGCAATTTGGGAGGCTGAGATGGGAGGATCGCTTGAGACCAGGAATTCAAGGCCAGCCTGGGCAACATAGTGAGATCTCTTCCCTACAAAAATAAAAGTAAAAAAATTAGCTGGGAGTGGTGATATGTGCCTATAGCTCCAGCAATTTGGGAGGCTGAGTGGGAGGATTGCTTGAGTCCAGGAATTCAAGACCAGCCTGGGCAACATAGTGAGACTCCTTCCCTACCAAAAAAATCAAAAAATTAGTTGGGAGTGGTAGCATGTGCCTATAGTCCCAGCTACTCGGGAGGTTGAGATGGGAGAATGATTTGAGCCAAGAGGTCGAGGCTGCAGTGAGCTGTGATCGTGCTACTGCGCTCCAGCCTGGGCGACAGAGTGAGACCCCAACTAAAATAAAATAAAGAATGGATTTAATGAATGAATGCAAGTAAATTCTTGTGCATTTCAGTTCTGTTCAAAGCCAGTGTTTGCAACGCCACCTTTACTGGTCTCTCGGCCTCAGCCTGCACTGTATAATACTTCCAGTCATTGCCACAAAGTAACCCCTTCATCAGGTAACTCCCACCAAGAACATTTACTCACAACTCCCCAGCAAATTCAGGGCAAAGTCCACATGCCATGGCTGTGCCAAGCCAGCATTTTGTGTTGGGAGACGTGTCTCCTTATCCCAAGTAATATGGTTTGTGTCATATTACAAATGAATGTTTGGAAGCGCAGACTGTTATCAGGTAGAGAGCTGCTTTGGCTTGAAGCTGGCTGTTCCTAAGGTCACCAGGAAATGTCTCCAAGCAGTCAGCAGAGGTTGGCACATAGGCTTTCTCCAACTCCTCGGCCAAAGCAATCCTCCCGCCTTGGCCTCCAGAGTTCTGGGCTTATAGGCGTGAGCCACTGTGCCTGGTGTCTTGTGGGATTTTGATCACCTTTAATTAGTGGGTGTGCTTGGGAGGGCTTGGAAGAGTAAGAGCATATGCCTGGCATGTATGAGGAGAGCTCTCATGAAGTTCTCCGAGTTTAAATGACATGATTACTCGTTTGCCTGATATATATAATTCTTTTTTTTAAATTAGAAAGCCCATTGTCCATGGTCTTACAAACAGCTGTGTCTGGCCCTTCTTGATTTGCAAGATGCTGTCCCTGCAGCCTCTTGCTGATTGCAGCTTATTTAGCTGGGAGGAGGCATGGCTGGTGGGTGGGATTGTTTGTCTGGGTATGAACCGTGGCCCACCCTTACAAGCACCTGGCAACCCCCGGCATGAGCCATCTCTGGGCACTTCTTTGCCTGGACGTGAGCTGCTGGAAGCACACAGAAGAGGTCCAAGGAGACTGTGACGCTGGAGGCTTTAACTTTGACCTTGGAGTCTTACCTTCTCTCTCTTACCTTTGGGCTCCCCCTTCCGTGCTACCTCGAGCCCTCTTCCTCGTCAAAGGAGCAAATCATGCAACGTTAGTTCTTTGGGTCATAAGGACGGGACAGTGGGCTTAGCAGGGAGACCTTTGGTGCTAGCCAAACCCGGATTTTCATCTCAGTGCTGCCATGCCGTGCACTGGACACTTTATTGAACCTTTCTAGCTTCAGTCTCCTCGCCAATACCATGCAGATGTTAGTTTTGAGAGCTATGTTGGGGATTACATGCCATGACCTGGTGCCACGGCCCGCGCAGCTGCCTTGAGGGTCCTGAGAGAGAGTGGCGAGAGATTAAGAAAGACACGGACACAAAGACAAAGAAAAGATGAGGCCAGGTGGGATGCTTTCCTCTGATGGAGGAGAAGTGGCCCTGAACTGGCTCAGCGTGTTTATTTTATAATCAAGCACAAAGGAAGTTGGGAGAGATTCTAGGTCTCTGAGGAAGCTATAATGGAATTTTGTTGCTACCTAAATGGCAAGCTGTTCCGTGGTTATCTTGTTGTAGCTAAGGTTTTATCTGTACTATGTGTACCCGGATGTGTGGGCATCTAAGACACTGTTTCGTGTAGCTGGCTGCATCCCCGGCCTTTGGCTAGGATGCAGAGCCACCAAGCGGGACCTTGCCTTCGAGCTTGGGGCCATGAAGCGAGACCTTGCCTTCGCTTGGGGCCTTTACTCAAGGCCTGCTACGGTGGCAGTGCTCGTCTGCTCCCCACAGCACATGCGTTCCCGACAACCTGGGTGTGCGTTTGCCTGGATATAATAAGTGCTCACTAAACATCGCTATTATGGTATGCTCTTTAGTGTGAGCGAGTTGACGGTGTTTGAGTCTTCAGCTTGGTTGCTACTCGTGGAGTGGGAGTGCCTATTATTGCGAGAGCCCCTGGGCAGGGGTAGGTGGCTGTGAGAGGTGTGTTAAGGACGGATTCCTCTTCTAGGTTGACCAAGAGTGGTGCATACCAGTACTGAAGACCTAGTCCCAGGGGTTGCTGGGACTCGAGGGGCAGATGCAAGACCGGCCTTTCTGGGGCACCCTGGGACGTAGGGCTACCCTTCCCCCATTCATTACTTGTCAAAGGCCACTGTCTCCATCCCTCCTATTGCTATTTCCTGACATCCCGCGACGTCAGATACTTGAAGGTCAGAATTTATTTCTGAACTGTGCCTTGTTCCTCCACTCTTGGAGGGGCTGTCCCCAACCTGCGTGCTGTTGTGACTAAGCCAGTCACCCCCACCCCATGTGACACACTGCCCCACGTGACCAGGGATCCCGAGAGATAAACAGGGAAGGCGCTCAAAGCCCACACGGGGAGTCGGGCATTAAGAATTCTGGGTGTGACCCAGGGATCCGGACAGGTGCTGAGAGTCAGGAGAGGAGGTTCTGGGAGCTGCAGGCCTCAAAACAAGGGTGAGAACTATTGGCCACTTTGCCAGGATGACCTAGTTAATTCTGCTGTGCGGAGAACTCTCAAGGTCGCTTGTAAAAAATCCCCACCCACGGCATCTTTGAGGCGTCACCTGGCACCTGGCAACAGACTCGGCTTTTTCCCACCCCCTAAGCCGGAAGCCACACTCGGGTTTGTTGTTACAGGAAGGGCACACGCAGTCTGTGTGTGTCATTCATCGACTGCGCTGGGCACACATTCACTGAGTGCACGCTTCTCTCCCGTCCCCACCACACACCACTAAGCTAGCTACTGTGATTACCTCCACTTTACAGATGGGGAAACAGAGGGTTAGAAAGCTTAGGCAGCTCAAGGTTAGCCAAGGTTAACCAAGGCCACTGAGCTAGTGTTAGCCACATCTGGCTTAGGGCAAGTCCGAGCTTGGAATCACCACACATGCCACCTCTGATGGCTCCACTGGTTGATGGTGTTTTTGAAGGGGACAGGAACTTTTGGACCTCAGGAGCCCCTGAGATGCTCTGTCCTGTGGCTGCTTTTTGCTCCCCTCCCTGTGGGATTTGCTTTGGCTCCCACTGAATCTCCGCGGATCACCTGGTTTGGGTTGTGACCTGCCTTCTTCAGCTTAACCTACCTTCTTCCCTCCCTCCCTCTCTCCCTCGCCCACCCCTCCCATTTCTCTCTCTCTTTCTTTCTATTTGAGACAAGGTCTCTGCTGCCCAGGCTGGAGTGCAGTAGCACGATCCCAGCTCACTGCAGCCTCAACCTCCTTGACTCAGGTGATCCTCCCACCTCAACCTCCTGAGTAGCTGGCACTCTAGGCATGCGCCACCACACCTGGATTTTTCTATTTATTATTATTATTTTTTTGGTAGAAGCAAGATCTCATTATGCTGCCCAGGCTGGTCTCAAGCTCCTGGGCTCAACTGATCCTCCTGCCTTGGCCTCCCAAAGTGAGCCACTGTGCCTGGCCCCAGCTTGGCCTTGCTTAGCTGCCCGAGTCCGGTCTCCAGTTACGCCTGCACCCGAACTATCTGCTCAGGACTGGCCCATTTCAGCCCCCACTTATGCTTCTGGTATCTGTTCCAGATGTGGCCTGGTACTGGGCTCCTTCTCCAGGTCCTAGTGAGCCCAAATTGTCCCGCTCACCACCAGCCCCTGACCAGCACACTACCTGCACTCTGGGTCTATCTTTCTCCCTGCCCAGACCCTTGAAGATGAGCTCTTCTTTTTTTAAAGTTTTTTATTTTTTTTACTTTTTGAGTTAGAGTCTCACTCTATCGCCCAGACTGGAATGCAGTGGCACGCTCCCGGCCATCGCAGCCTCGACCTGCTGGGCTCCGGCGATCCTTCCGCCTCAGCCTTCCAAGTAGCTGGAACTATAGGGGTGTGCTACCACGCCCGGCTAATTTTTGATGTGTTGTAGAGACAAGGTCTCGCCAAGTTGCCCGGGTGGGTCTCGAACCCGCAGGCTCAGGCAATCCACTCGCCTCAGCCTCCCAAAGTACCTTCCAGGCTGAACCACCGAGCCCGGCCAGATGAGCTCTTCTGCTACGTAAGTTGTCCCTGCCCAGTGGACAGGGCACGGAAAAAGAACAGGAGTGTAGGGGCAGGGGTGTGTGTGGGACCCTGGTCGAAGGAGTTAGACTGTACTTTTGTCTTTTGCTTATTTAGGAACATGCTTATTACAGTAGAGAAAATGGGAAACACCATGTCTGATGACAAATACCCAGGAAAAACTATAAGCACTTGTAGCAAGTTGCAATTACATATTTGTTAGTACATCCATTCCATTCCTAAATTGCATTTCTGTGTAATTATCATGGAATACAACGAAAAATGTGTCCTTGATTCAAACAGCATGTTAGTCTTGTTAGATTAATTTTAATTCTGATTAATTTACAGCCCTAAACTCTACCTTATTGAGCCTCGCCCTTCCTGAGTAGATATCAGCGAGCCGTGTTTATTTGGCCACAGCTACTAGGTGGTGATGGTCTGACCCGACATATCAGTGCTTTGCTGGGAATATTCCAGAGGGAGTTCAAGGTCCTAAGAGAAAGTCAGAGGGAGGAGGCTCTCTCTACCTTCTCTACAACAAGAAGGAGTGTGTGGATGTGAAAATGGGGGAGGGGAAGCCCACTCAAGCCAACTGTGGAAGGGACATATTTTCTAGGTGATTCTGGTCCAGGCTCCTGTCATTTTGGAAGAAGCTCCTTCCTCCTCTTTTTTTTGAGTCGGTGTCTCACTCTGTCACCCATGCTGGAGTGCAGTGGCATGCTCACAACTACTGCAGCCTCGACCTGTCGGGCTCAGGCAATCCTTCCACCTCAACCTTCCAAGTAGCTGGGACTAGAGGCATGCGCCACCATGCCTGGCTAATTTTTTGATTTAT
>CAUYQG010162367.1:0-38168 GCA_963574415.1 Tarsius wallacei
TTCGAGACCCGCCTGGGCAACTTGGAGAGGCCTCATCTCTACAATAAATCAAAAAATCATCTGGGCATGGTAGCGCGCACCTGTAATTCTGGCTACTCGGAAGGCTGAGGCGGAAGGATCGCTGGAGCCCAGCAGGTCGAGGCTGCGGTGGCCGGGAGCGGCCACTGCACTCCAGTCTGGGTGACAGAGTGAGACTCCAACTCAAAAAAAAAAAAAAAGAAATATAATTTATCCAAAATATAATTATTTCATCATGTAATCAATATTTAAATTATTGAGGCATTTAATATTGATTTCTAATGCAAATTCTTCAGTATGTATTTTGCACTTATAGCTCCTCCCACACATATTAGCCACACATCAAATGCTTAAGAGCTAAGTACTACTGCTCACCTATGAGACAACATGGGTCCAAACCATTTGTAGCTCATTGTAAATTGGCCCAACTTAAATTTTCATTAAATTTTCATTTCTATTTATTTTTCCTCCTCATAATCTATTACTATTCTGTGCTATGCATTCTAGGCATCTTTTCTTTCTTTCTTTCTTTCTTTTTTTTTTTTTTGATCAAGACTGGACCTAGGGTATTAAGGGACTAGAATCATCCCCTACTAGAGGACTGTGGAACAGTATTTCTTCTCTCCAACAAAATAACCACAGATTTATTGTCCATCAGTCATTTTATTTTAGCAATTCAAAGATTCCTAACATGGAATTTGGGGAATCATGGAATTTGGGAGATCATAGAATTTGTTAAGTAGCTCTCTTAACAATTGCATTCCAAAGTACCTAAGTATTGTTATTCATTCAATGAGAAACTTAAACACAATTTATCTACCAAAGATGTTCATGGTTCCTCATAAGAATTCCATAATGTGGAACTAGAAGGGATAGTGACTTTGATCCAACTCAACTCCGAGTGTCTAGGTGGCTTGCTGGGGGACACAGCCCGACAGTAGCAGACACATGTCTAAAACACAGGTTTTTGTACTCCTGGCCAGTGTGTATTCTGTCTGTTATTCAACATGGAAACGATGACCCCTAATCAGGACTCTGAAGCCTGGTGGACAGTATCCCCCAACCTCTCTCATTTGCATCAGGGCCATGGCTTGATTTCTTTCAGCACACATGATTGGTAAATGAGAATGTCATTTAGGTTAAACAGGAAGGCGGTGAGCAGCCCAGTATTAGAAAAACTGTAACAAAAGCGGTATTTCTTTTAGTATAGCTGAGTGAGGTGTGGAACCAATATGCAACCTAAATATGCATTGTCACAAATTGTCCCTCTTCCTAGAATGAAGATGCCCTTTTCTCCTGTGCTACCCTACCTTCTTTTCCTTCCATTGAGTTATCAGGGGAAAGCCTCAATACACAAACAGTGGAATCATCCCACCAGTGACACTCAATGTCCTTGTCAGAGAGAAAAACCATCCAGCCACTTGCGTTCAGTGCTTGCTTTTGTTTATGCTGCTTTCTCCTGTTTGAAAAGCACCAGACTCTTTATTTGCTCCACTTTCTAGTAATGTGTGAAAAATGTCATCACTGCAGGCAGTAGCTTCCCTGGAGATTTTTATCCTGGTCCAGCAGTTGCAGGGTAACTAATCTGAAAATTACTTCCATGTTAATGTCTCTCTTTTATGTGAAATAATAAAATAATGAACAATCAAGCGTGCCTAGGAACTGTTTTATTTCTTTTAAAACAGGCTTAGTGAACACAGTACATTCAAAAGATGTGAATTATGTGCAGTCTATGCTTGAATTGTTCTAAATCACAAAGTGGAGACAGCACACAAGGAGAATTCAAGCCTGAACTGTGATCAGTTGATAGATAGATTCTATCTATCATTTCTTTCTATCATATATTATCTATTATTTCTGTCATCTATCTATCTAACTATAATCTCTCTATCATCTCTATCTAAATATTATCTATCATCTCTACTATCACTATCATCAATCTATCATCTATATCTATCATCTATCTATCCGCTTTACACATACATATATTCTGCACCCACAAAATATAATTTTGCAGTTTGAAAAGCACAAACTGTCTTTATGAAATAACTTGGAGAATTATTAGGGAGGTTTTCATCGTATGCCGGGGATGGAAAGGCAACTTGGCACATGAAACCATAAGAGTCATTAGCACTGTCCTTTGGGTCAGATGTTTTTCAAAGATTGCCATGAAGATTTCTCCCAAAGAAGATCATCTGATGATTGACTATTTTGCCTCTTGAATAATTGGAAACACACTTTTTTGTGGGCATGGTTTCCTTTGGATTGGCACACTTAAAATCCTAGAATGTTACAATTTTCCCATTGCAGATGGTGAACTGAGGGACACAGAAGTTTTGTGACTTGAAAAATGTCCTTCTGTGAGAGAATAACAGAGCTGGGACTAAAACCCAAATCTGTTCATAACAGTTCCTGAAAACCAAGGGGCCTGGAGCTCGCTGCAGTTTGTCTTATTCACCCATCAAGAGAGGTATATTATGATGAAAGTGTCAAGATAGAATATACCAGATTTTTCTACTGGAAAACTATCTAATTGCATACTGGGCATTACTTCTATCCATAATCTTTACTGAATAAAACAGAAAAACCACTCAGAACTTATGATACTAATTCTTTTGTTATGCTTCTCCATTCTAGAACACATTGAGATCATTATTAAGAAAATAGATCTGCTCTAGTCCAGCCAATTCAACCTGTGGGTAAACTAAATCTGAAGAATTACAAGATGATATTTCCTGTCTCAACTCCCATCCAAAAAACTGTGGAGACACAATCCTCTTAAATCTCACTTAGGTCAATAAACCGATGAGTGGTTTTGTGTGGATTGTTTAATCCTTCTGGCCACTAGCTGAAGTCCTTTGTGTTCCCCAGCACACACCTGGGGATGCTGGTCTCCTAGTACCACACAGTGCCTTTGCATTCTCAATTCCTGTCTTTTCCTGTCTATCAGTTAGAGTGATGCTGAACCCTTTCTACAGTGTCTGATCCTCCGTGATGCAGTATTTTCCTGGGACTTCTAGCGACTTCAGATATGGATTAGCAGAGTAGTCTCATGGCTGAGATCTCTCCTGCTCTGCATCTCATACTGAGTTCTCCAACTCTCCATTAAAGATCCTGCTGAGCCGGGCTCGGTGGCTCAGCCTGTAATCCCGCGCCTTGGGAGGCTGAGGTGAGTGGATTGCCTGAGCCCGCGGGTTCGAGACCCGCCTGCGCAGGCGAAACCTCATCTCTACAATAAATAAAAAAAAAATTAGCTGGGCGTGGTAGCGCGCGCCTGAAGTTCTGGCTACTAGAAGGCTGAGGCGGAAGGATCGCCGGAGCCCAGCAGGTCGAGGCTGCGGTGGCCGGAAGCGGCCACTGCACTCCAGTCTGGGCGATGGAGTGAGACGCCAACTCAAAAAAAAAAAAAAAAAAAAAAAAAGATCCTGCTGAAGTGAAGAAAAGTCCTCTACCTGAAGTCAGGTTACACCATTGCATGGGCCCCGAAGCCCATGCTCTCAATGCCACATACTGATTTAGTAAAATTGCATATTTGCTCCTGCTTATGCCCCTTCTCCTGCAGAGGCTTCATGGTGTGGAACTCTGGCACAAACCTGAGATGGAAGAGAGAACTAGAGAACAATGAACACCCAGCTATGCTCACAAAAGTCCTCCCTTCTCTTACCTGACCCTTAGACCATCCGTGTGGGGATCACATTTTTCTCTCCTTAGGACATGTTATTTTTCATAAGATGTCTCATCTCCTCATGCAGACATTGTCTTTGAGGCCCCACTCACCTTGCCCAATAGGTGTGGATTCTTATGGGGCACATAGCTTAAACTTCCCAGTTGAGTGCATTTTCCTTACAACATTAAAACAATGCATTTAACTTGAAGAGGTTTCTAATTTCAACCACGGTTCAAGACACAGAGGGTTTTTGTCATGCAGTTCATTTCTTTTGACTCACAGTTTTTCACAAAACTTGTAGTCAACTTACCCCTTATGACATCATTTGTAGTACAATGTATACACTATGAAAAAGTTTAGCCATTGGTGCACAAATAAATTACCCCAGTTTATAGAAATTATTAGCTTCCATGTTGTAAATACTCCTACCAGTGCCAATTTTAATCCACCAATGTAACATCAGTGACAGCAGAATTGGGAAGATCAGTAAAACACCATTATATAGATGAATAGTTGCACATAATCTCAGGTGCATAGATACCAGTAAAATGTAGGAAAACAATTAGAAAGTGATGAAACATTTGTTACCTTTGCTTTGAATATAATTTATTTAATTGTAAATTTTTGGAATGTAATTTTTAATAGTGGCTGTGTTGAATAAGCACACACAAACTTCCTAAAAATTTAGCAGGTGGCTCTCACCAGCCAGCACATGTCACCCCAGAACTCCATTGAGTGTAATACAATGAGGCAGGTCTAAGATTCATCTTCCAGAACTGTGGAAGCTCTCATGACAGGCTGCTGAATAAAAATGAGAATGCCTATAGAATGCCTGACACATTGGTGCCAGTGGATTCTGGGTAAATCCAGAAGGATATCCTTGGATGGTAGGAGGGGCAAGTATCTGGTAAAATGTATACAAATCAGTGTAGTTTCTATTCCATTCAGGGTAGATCAAGTCCTGCAGTTAGGGAGGGAGAGGCAGCAGAGGGAACAAATGACATCATTTTGTTTTGCTCCTCAAATGGTCCTTGTTAAGTGGACTAAGTGGACTGGAAAGGGGGATTTCGAAAACCTGGAAAAGTTGAAGGAAGACAATCTCTTGTTCAGAGTATGAAATGGGATGGGGTAAGTTGTAGCATATGTCCTAAATAACAGAGTCTTTATTTTATGTAATAATTTATTTTCCTCCTCCTTCCGTTACAGGGCAGAAACCTAACTCAAGATCACATCTCAGCACCCTAAGTTGAAGAGAGGGCAGGGCTGATGTGATGGCCTTCTTGGCGTGTGCTCTGCTGGAGGCCACAGCACCGTGGCAGCCTCCCTAGTGAAATTACGATGACTGCTATGAGGAGGTGAGCTTTCATGCTTTATGAGGCTGATAGTATTCAGTGTTTAAATCATTAAATTTGCATCTGGAAAAGCCCTGGTCAGGAAAAGGCAAAAAGGTCAAATCTTCATAATGGTTCTCAGTGCCAAAAAGGTATCTTTTCCGAGGGGCTGGCTGGAAAACATTCAGCTTTTTGTTGTAATAGAGGCCTTGCTTAATTGAAAATCAGCAAGATAAAAAGATCTTTTAACAAGAGGGCTGACATTCAGTGACAGATATCTTCCTACTAATACTGGGACTAGTGGCTAAGGATAGTGTGCTGCTGTGAACAGAATGAAGGTTCACATTGAATTGTGGGGCGGAGAGTCTTCTCTCTTGAGTTTCATCTAAACTGTCAAACCGAGCAGACAATTGCCAAATTTCCAATGAGCTTAATGCAGTATAAAACCAGAAGAGTCAGCTTTTTAAATTGTTTTGGATAGGACTTCAGAATTTATCTAGGTTTTCATAATTTTATTGAGCCAGTGACATCCTATGTGAAGATGATAAGTTTGCTGGGCTAATAGCTTAATTTGATTTCTTCCAAGTACAGTTGGCTCTGCTACAAGTGACATGTGCATGCCTAATAACTTCCATGCTGTGCAAAGTCATGCAATAGGCACCAAAGTAAAGTCACAAAAGGAAAATTAATAAATAGAATTGTATCAAAGTGAAACGCTTTTTGTCTGCAAAAGACACTGTTAAGAACATGAAAAGAAAAGCTGGGAAAAAAAATTGCAAACCACATACTCGACAGGGGCTAGTATCTAGAATATATAAAGAACTCTGAAAACTAAGGATAAAGAAAGCAAACAATCCAATCCAGTTAGAAAATGAGTCACAGATATGAAGAGACGTTTTACTTCAGAGAATAGACAGGTATCAAATAAACACATAAAAAGATGTTCAACAACATTAGCCACTAGAAAAATGAAAATTAAAATCACAGTGAGACATCACTACATACCTATCAGAATGACTAAAATATAAAGTAGTGACAACACGAAATGCTGGATGTGGAGAAACTGGGTCACTCATACATTGCTGGTGGAAATGTAAAATGATACAGTCACTCTGGAAATCAGTTTAGCACTTTCTTAATAAATTAAGCATTCAAATCCCAAGAGCCCTAGCAGTTGTACTTCTGGGCATTTATCCCAGAGAAATCAAGACTTAAGTTCACACAAAAACCTGTACTTGGATGTTCTGGCAGCTTTTTTGTCATTGTTCAAAACTGGGAACAGCTCAGGTGTCCTCCAACCCTGAATGATTAAACAAACTGGTACATCAGTGCCATGAAAATGCTACTTAGCAATAAAACAGAACAAACCATTGATACATTCAACAATACTAGTGAATATCCAAGGAATTGTGATGAGCGAGCAAAGCCAATTTCCAAAAGATTTCATACTGTAGATATCATTTATGTAACATTCTTGAAATGGCAAGACTGTGGAAATGGAAACCAGATTTAAAGATTTAAAGGGTTTAAAGAAGGGAAAGGAACTGAGGAGTGGCTATAAATAACAACAGGAGGAACCTCTGTGGTGATGGAATTTTTCTATATGACTCTCTTTATACCGATATGCTGGATACTGATACACTGGTTGTAATATTAGACTATAGTTTTGGAAGATGTTATCATCAGGGAGTGAACTGCGTGGAGAAGACATTGGGTTTGTCTGTGTTATTCTTGCTACTGTGTGTGAATCTATAATTATCTCAACATTTAAAAAAGTTTAATTAAAAAATTACAGAGAATGTGAGAAAAATGGGGTTAGGAATGCAGCGCTCAAAAATTTTGTCAATGACATTAAAAATACTGAGAACCTTACAAAACTGTTAGCACCATATAAACACTTCAAGTGGTTAAGATATACAGAAAGATTTCACTAAACATAGTCCTTTACCTTGGAAAGGCCTGAAGTTTGCTTGTGGATGTGGGCATTCGGGGGCAGGGGGGGAGTTGCAACTTGGAGTGCATGAAATGCTGGAGGTATGACATGACATGTGAAACGAGATGAAGGTTTTAACACCAGAGGTGGATTGGTGAGCTTATGAGACACATGGTGAACTGAGGTTGCTAGTAGATGTTTGAGGAATGAGACGCATGCTTGTGCGTGTTTTGCATATTCTTACTCATCTCATCGTCAATCTATGTGCAATTTTTGGTGTTTACTTACTGCTTCTCATAGGCAAAATTGCAAATAAACAGCATAAATCTATGTTATGTTCAAACTGTTTCTGAATATATTAATTGCTTAAAAAATTTGCATCTTTCAGAACAGGCATTAAAGCAGAACTGATTGCATACTCAGTGTATTCAAATAATGTAATGCCCAGATAATTACTGGAAAGAGAAGAAAATCCCACTCCAAATAATAAGTAATGCCATCCGAGATTTCAGAGACTTTTACCACAGTGAGTCTGTTTTTTCCTATTGGAAACAAAATTGATTAAATTTAAAAACAGGTAAAACCTTCTAAACTTTGACTTCAAAACAGTATTATAGTGTATCAGATGTAAGCTAAAAGGGAGTAAAAAAAACTTGGGAACAATTTTAGAAAAGAAAGAAGACAAAAAATATTTATGCTTTCTTTTCTTTTCTTCTTCTTCTTTTTTTTTTTTTTTTTTTTGAGTTGGCATCTCACTCTGTTGCCCAGGCTGGAGTGCAGTGGCATGCTCATGGCCTCAGCCATTCAGGTAGCTGGAACTACAGGCGTGCACCACCACATCTGACTATGTTTGATTTATTGTAGAGATGAGATCCCACCAAGTTGCCCAGGCTGGTCTCAAACCTGTGGGCTCAGGCAATCCTCTCACCATGGCCTCCCAAAGTGCTGGGATTATAGGAAAGAGGCACCACACCTGGCCCTTGTTGGTTATCTTGCCTATATTCTAATCTAACAAATAAGGGAGATTTTAAAAGTATTATGTGTTAGACAGTCAGGCTGCTAGTTAGACATTGCTCCAATCGAGAGTTATTTTTGTATAGCTGGTCCTGGAGTTCAGACATGAAACAACATGTGATGACATACAAGGTATGAAGAGGGAAGCGCCATGGGATGTTTTTGTTTCAACTGAAAGTGAATAACCCCCATAGACAGTGGAGTGAAAAGTAGTTGTGGAGAAAGATTCTGAGCTTCATGCTGAAATCATTTTAAAAAGTGCAGTGTTTTCTAGAAGTGAGAAGATGACAGCAACTATGACAAAACCAAGAGGGATGTGTGTGGGCAGATTAGAATCCAGGAAGGAAGGGCCCCAGGGTCACAACTTACTCTTTCACAAGCTCATCTGTCAAAAGTAGTAGAGCAAAGGTCTCCATTTTCAATATGAGAAGGAAATAGACAACAACCTCAACCACAAATTATAAAGCAGACCTTCCAGATACTGAGGAATATGGACCCATGGAAACAGGAGGAAGCCGACTGCCCACACAGCCTCCTCAGACATTGAGTAGGATACTTGTTTCCTTAAAGTTTATTTTACCATCCTGAGAAGTCCAGCTGCTAATTCTTTAATGAAAGAGACAAGCTCTCCAGATTGTGACAAATCTAAAGTAAGTCTACCCCTTGTAGTCTCCTAGGTCAAAGACCTCAGAATGGCCAGAAAGGGAATTATGCAGGATCCAGTCTCTTATTCTAGGTGAGAGGGCAAAATGAAACATCAATCCAAATATTCAGAAACCTCAACAGATCCCAAGAATAAATTAAAAAATCCCAACCTACACTCACTGATGTGAAATTGCAGAACATTCAAACCAAGGGAAAGATTTTGAAAGCATTCAGACAGAAAAGATACATTATTTGTAAAGGAAAGGCAGTTATGCTGATGGCCAACTTCTCAACCAAAATAAAAGTCAGAAGATAGTGAAAGAAAATCTTCAAATTGCTGAGAGAAAGTTAATGTCAACTTAGAATATTTTTTCCTAAGAACAAAATAAGCTATTTTCAGACAAATCAAGATTGAGAGTAGGCTATAGGAACTCTCACCACAGGAACTTCTAAATAATGTCTTTCAAGAAAAAAAAAAAAAACGAGGCCCCAAAGTATTCAAATTCAAGAAAGAAAGATGAAGAAATAAATTATTAAACACATTGGTAAGTTATAAAACATATTGACCATATGAAACAATATTGATTAAAAAACACAAGAGTATGAATGACTATAGAAACATGAACAATGATGAAATACGGGATGAAATGGGACTCAAGAAATTAGTATTCTAAGGTAGTGGTTCCCAAACTTTTTAGCATCAGGGATCAGTTTAATGGAAGACAATTTTTCCACGGTATCTTAAGACATCAGGTTCTCACAAGGAGCATGCAACCTAGATCCCTCACATGTATAGTTCGCAATTGGGTTTGCCCTCCTATAGGAATGTAATGCTGCCACTGATCTGACAGAAAGCAGAGATCAGGCAGTACCGCAAGTGATGGGGAGTGGTTGTAAATACAGATGAAACTTTACTCACTCACCCACCACTCACCTCCTGCTGTGTGGCCCTGGTTCCTAGCAGGAGGTGAGCAGTGGATGAGCGAGTGGAGCTTCATCTGGGGACTCCTGTTCTAAAGTTCTTTATACTGTGTAAGAAGAAGGTAGAAATAAGGAACTTTAGGTTAAACATCAGTGTAACAGTTTTAGAGGATACCAAATGTTGTGCATGACTTTAAAATGAATAAGGACAAATAGAAACAAAAGAGCAGAAACCACCCAAAAGAGGGCAGATAAATTGGGAGGAGAGGAAATGAGAGAAAAATTTTAAGTATAAAATAAAATTCTAGAGGCAATAGGAAGTAGATCAGCAATCAAAATAAATTTAAATACATCAAGTTCCCTGGTTACAAGATCGATATTATAGTAGCCAAAAAAAAAAAAAAAATCTAGTTCTATGCTGTTTGGAGATATATACCTAAGGTAAAAACACAGGAAGGCTAAAATTAAAGTATAGAAAAGAATATACAGTACCAGGCAAACTCTAATCAAGAGAAATCTGGTGAAAAATTTGTGCCCCAAAAAACTTTAAAGCAACAAAACATACAAGTGGAAAAAAAGAGTTGCTGCATGGTGATATAAGATTAATTCCACAAAGAGCACAATCATAATCGTGTATACATAGAAATATATGGCTTCTAAACATAAAAAATAAGCATCAACAGAACACTAAAGGGAAATTGACAAGTCCATTTTCATAGCACACAATTTTATACTAAAATTATAACTGATAAAGTAAGCATGAAAAAGTTACCAAGATTATAGAAGATTGAAATAGATGATTAACGAAATTTGATCTTACAGAGGTATACAGAACCCTGTTTTCCAATATATTTTGCAATATTTTTAAGCATACATGAAATATTTACAAATTTTACTATAAAATAGGCCATAAAGCAAGTCTTAATATATCTTAGAGACCCATTATCATATAGGACACATTCTCTGACCACAACATTTAACGTAACAAAAAGGTACCAAAACAAGCCACAATATGTTTACAAATTTTAAAACTTACTTCTGGCTAGGCCTGGTGGCTCACACTTGTAATGCCAAAGCTTTGGGAGACCAAAGTAGGAGAATTGCTCGAGGCCAGTAGTTTGAAACAAACCCAGGTAGCATAGGGAGATCTTGCCTTTACAAAGAATGAAAAAATTAGCTGGGCATGGTGGCCACTCAGGAGGCTGAGGTGGGATGATTGTTTGAGCCCAGGAGTTCAAGGCTGCAGTGAACTATGATTGTGCCACTACATTCCAGCCTGGAAAACAAAGTGAAACCCTGCCTCTAAAATTAAAAAAATTTTTTTAAATTTCCAAGTAAAAATAAATGATAATAGAAATTTAAAATAAAATCTAAAAAATGAAATTAAAAGATTAAAATAAAAACTAACATTAAAAATTGCATATTAAAGTTAATTAATAGACTGCAGCTGAAGCAGGAACTAAAAGGACATTTATGGCTTTTATATACATATATTTGAAAAGAAAAAAATACATTTATTGAACAAAATCTTCCACTTAAGTAGTTTAAAAAAATAAGCCTAAGTAAATAAGATGAAAACAATAAAGAGCAAAAATTAATGAGAAAAAAACAGAATAAAAGAAACCAAAAGATGATTCCCTGAAAAGACTAATAAAAGGCAAATCTCTACGTCATTTGGCAAATTCACCTAACCTAAAGACAATTGTTCATATAATTAATTAGTTGTAAAATAGGCCTGGCAAGATAAATCAAGAAGAAGAAGAAGGGTTAGTTCCAATATTTCTAGAAAGGTAAAATAGGACTCAGCTGAACATGTGACAGAAGTTAGATGATATAGGACAATACTGTGAGCAACTCTTTCTGCCAACAGTCCTGAAAACAGACTGAACTGACAATTGTTGGAAAACTATGTCTTCCCAAAATTGTTTTAGAAAAAAACAGAATACCTTAAATAGTCCTGTAACCACTAAAGAAAACTGGATCACTACTTTAAATCCTTTTCACAAATAAAACAAAGACCTAGATAATCTTATTGGTAAATTAAACAACAACCATGAAAGAAACAAACAATTATGAAGAATTTTAGAGAATGGAAAGAATGATCATTTTGTCTTTTTATGAGGCTAATATAAACCTGAATATGAAAATTAGTCAAGTACTATATGAGAATAGAAAATTCCAGACCAGACTAACTTGTGACTGTGAATGTTTAGGTGTTTAAACTGCTCCTTTAACAATTAGTTACAGCATTACCTAAAAATCAGAAAAAAGAAAAAGATGTCACTGACACTGCTCAGTTAAAATTCTAGTGGTGGTCCCAGTCAGTGAGGTACAAAAGACAAGGAAAGTAAGCTAAAACTTTAAGGATAGAAAAAAGAAAACAAAGTTACCATATCACTGAAAATATGATTATCTACATAATATGATTACCTTTTAAAACCCAAAAAAATTCTCCAGATAAATTTAGAGTGTGAAAGAGAACTCACTAAAGCTAACAGATATAAAATCAGTTTACAAAAATGAATTGCATCTCTATATGTCAGCAACAAATGCTTAGAGTATGATATTTTAAAAATATAATATTTACAAATGCCACAAAAATATATATATATAAGATAATCAGGAATGCATTTAACAAAAGATGTGTGACTTTTACCAAAAATCTGCAAAATTCTGCTTTAAGACATTAAATATATAAATGAAAGTTAATAGAAAATAATATTATAAAAATATCATTTTCCTCTAAATTCAATACAATTGCTGTGACAAAAAAAGTCAACAGAATTTTTCATGAAATCTTATAAACTGACTCCAAAAATGTATGTGGATTTTAATATAAATAACAACAATTTAGAACTTTTAGAAGACAATTCAGAATATATTTTATGATTTCAGAGAAAGAAAGAATTTCTTGAGAAAAACACACAGTTAACAATTTCTAAAGAAAAAGACTGGAAAGTAAACTTTTAATTTTTTGGCTATTTAAGCAGTGAAGAAACAAGACTGGGAGAGGTAATTTACGGCAATATAACTGGCCAAAGTTTATATATCATTTACAATGGTATATAAATCATATAAAGAGCTTATAAAAATCAAGTAAAAATAAAAAATCTTAATACAAAAATTAATGAAGCTACAGAGAGGTAATTAATATGAGAAAATAGAAATGGTTTAAAAAAACATGGGAACAAGATAAACTTTCCTAGCTATCAGGGAATTAGGACTATAATGAGATGCTGTTCCATAGTGATCAGATTGACAAAATCAACAAGTCTGAAAATATCAAGCAATGGGGAGACTGCGGAACAATGAAAACCTTTAGATACTGTTGGGGAAGTATAAATTGATACAAGCATTTTAAAGAACAAATTTTAACCAACAACTTCACTACTTGATACAGAATCCAGGGAATTTCTTACAAGTCTACATAAGCATACATGTACAAACAGTCTATTTGAAGCACCCTTAGTAATTAAAAACATATGTAAAGAATCCAAAGTCTATTAATGGAAGAATAAATAAATTATATTCAGTCACTGAAATTCTACACAGCTATTAAATAAAATATCTACTTAAAAGAGCATGGATGAACATATAAAATGAAAAGTTTGCCAAACAATATATACGGTAAAGTATGGCTGTTGTAACACTTTAAAACATGAATAACTTACTATATCTTGCTTAGGAAGATAAGCACAAACAACCACCTCTCAGGAGTGGTGGGAGTTTGGGTTCAGAGATGTCTTCAACTATGAGAGAATGTTTTATTTCTTAAGTTATCTATTGAACAACAATTTAATTTTCACATTTCTTAAAATTATATTTTATTTTAAAGATGTGGGGTACAATTCAGGATGAGTTATACAAGTGTACATCATCTAGGTAAAGTTTGGGCCCCCCTTTGGTCCCCACTTTGCCTGGTTTGAGATCAGGTACACTTATTGATGATTTGTCTCTGCCCCCCAACCCCGGCAGTATCCCATTACTGCCAATCCCTTTCTTATAGTATTATGGTAAGTGTTCAGGGTCTGTTTATGAATGAGAACATATGGTATTCTGTTCTTTCTTTCTGTGATAGATCACTGAGTATATTGGCTCTAAGCCACCCAAGTTGCTATGAAGTCTATATGTTTGTCCATCTTTATTGCTACATACTCTTCCATTGTGTATTTGCGCTATCTTTTTTTAATCCAGTCCAGTTTCAATGGGCAGCCCGGTTCGTTAATTTTCACGTATTTTAACATGTCAAATACTAATTAATAATTTTTAAAAAATCATTACAATACTTTTTTTTAAGATACAGATTACATGATTTTTAATTTTAAAGGTGATAAAAATATGCAAGTACTAAAGAAAAGACTGTGGAACAACCTAGGGAAAGAAAGCTTAAGAGAAAAAACATGGAGATGAACGTCATCAGAGAAGCAAAAACAAAGTGCATGATGAACACAGCCAGGACAAGAGCTTGACTTCCATGCTCACCATTGTGTTCCCAGCAGCTGGGGCAGTGCCTGACTATTGGTAAAGCCTGATAAATGTTTATTAAATTGTGGTCAGTGATTATAGAGATGAACAAGACTTTCAAAATAATTACAAAGAAGATGACTGACACAGAAGAAAGATAAGGGAGGCCTGTGGTTCTGAAGAATGGAGAAGCATTCTCTATTGGTAACACAGTTTAGGCTTTGGTGACCCAGTTAGTACAGGCTTTGAAGTGTTCCTCCTGCTCCAAAGGTATGGTAATTAGAAATGAACTATAAAAAAGTTGAAATAAAACCAACAAAAGACTAAAAAATAAGGCAAATACCTCCTGTGACCGGAAATGAAAACAAAATGCAAAAATATGAGCTGGGCTGAAGAAGGAGCAGCCAGCATTTTGGTATTTAAGAGGTAGAGATCACTAAAAAATCTCTGCCACAGAGGAGAGCAGAGTTCCTGGAAGGAGGCTGGATTACACTAACAACCTCTACCTTGAGCAAGTTAGGAGTCTAGAGGGGTGAAAAGAGAGTGGTGCAGACAGTGGGGCCGAGCTTTTGATTTACCTCATTTCATCAAAGCCTAAAAATGCTTTTATCAGACTTGACTCCAGATGGGGTCCAGGACTCTGAGTTCATGCACACAAAACCACCCACTCAGAATGAGTCTGCCAGGACTCCAAGACACATATCAAGAAGTGTAGTCAAAGGGAATATGGAGGGTGAGATAACTTTAGAACCCTCCAACTAAAAAAGTACTTTAGATTTCTCTTTTTGTCTTAATTTAGTAAATTTGCTATTTTAAATAAATAGTAAATTTTATTTACTAATAATAAAAGTGCTAAAATAAATGCAGAGGGATAAGTGAGTGGTTTAGATTGTCTTAGATTGATTAATGAGCATCATTTGCTAGATTTAAGAAGTCACAGGCATTTCTTTAAGGCAGATAGTTTTGAAATGTTGATGAACTATTTAACACATTCTGTTACCAAATGTGTAAAATGAAGGCCATTTTTTTTTTTTTTGAGTTGGACTCTCACTCTGTCACCCAGGCTGGAGTGCAGTGGCACACTCACGGCCACCCCAGTGCTGACCTGCTGGACTCAGGGCAATCCTTCCGCCTCAGCCTTCCAAGTAGCTGGAACTATAGGTGTGCGCTACCCATGCCCGGCTAGTTTTTTGATTTATTGTAGAGACAAAGTCTCACCAAGCTGCCTAGGCTGTTCTCAAACCTGTGGGCTCAGGCAATCCTCTCACCTTGGCCTTCCAAAGTGCTGGGATTACAGGCTTGCGCCACTGAGCCTGGCCAATGAAGGCCAATTTAAGGTTATGTTCCATCAGGAGTTGGCTAAAACTCTGAAAGCTGCTCCTGATGGGGCTAACACAGTGTCTGGGGCTGGTGGCAGTGAGGTCATAACCTTGGTTTGAAGAGAGGAGGAAACCCTGAAGGAGAGTTGTGCCAAGAGGCTGTCCTTGGAGGAATGGAGGCCTTTGCTGGAAAATGAAGCAGGGCTAAGTTAACTCTACAGGAAGAGAAATAGGAAGCAACTTCCCTGATGTCCTTCTCCCTGTCTTCCATCTGTCTTCTGGATTCCTACTAACTAAAACCAACTGGAAGCCAGAGGGAGCATGAGAAAATGTACCATAAAGATGTCCTGATCAAAAGACCCCAGTGAACTTGGTCTTGGGTAGAAAAGGGAAACCAATCAGATAACTTTATAGTTCTCTTTTTGTCTTAATTTAGTAAATTTGCTATTTTAAATAAATAGTAAATTTTATTTACTAATAATAAAAGTGCTAAAATAAATGCAGAGCAATAAGTGAATGGTTTAGACTGTCTTAGATTGATTAATGAGCATCATTTGCTAGATTTAGGAAGTCACTAGCATTTCTTTAAGGCAGATAGTTTTGAAATGTTGATGAACTATTTAACACATTCTGTTACCAGTCTTGATTGCTAATTAACTGCAGGTTGACCATAGCTGCATTTCTCTTAGTTCTTAAATTTTTAGAGGCTTGTTCTGAATATAGATAGCATACAGGACTCTGGAAAGAGGGATTACTCCCTTGTTTGTACCACACCTACCTGAGTGTTACAGTAATAATGGAATGGAAAATAATGATGGAATAGAAAAATTCAAGGCAGAGATGAGACTAGCCCTGGTCTGAGAAGGACCAAACACTAGTTTCTTATATATAAAAAAATTAGTATCAACTAGATACAACAAAAGATACAGAAGTAATAAACTCTTGGGTAAATAATTTATTTATGGTGTCATTCTACAGGTATTTGTTGAGGGTTTCCTTGTCCTTCCCCACCCCAGAACAGGTGCCATTACAAGGAACTAACCACTGGTAGCAGGAGTTGGTTCCATAAATTGTTCCAGTGAAGTGTTGTGTAGCCTGCATAGACATGTGCACAGTTATAGTGAGGGCACAAAGGAGAGTGGTGGGTCTTACCTGAAAGCCAGAAAGGGCTTGTACTAAAGGTTATCTCAAGTCAAGTATATATAATTATTATTGTTTTGATATCATTGTCATCATTAAATCATATAAAACAGAAATTTAGAAACATGGCAAAAATTACCAATGCTGGTATTTTTGACCTATAGAGCAGCTTCAAAAAATGGTGAGGATTGAGAAAGAAAACCAGGAGGGGAAATGAAATGGATCATTTGGGGGAAGAATCTTTTCATCCTGCCTTTGTAGCTTTGAGTTTGTGTTTGTTTACTGTGACTCCAACAGTTCTGCAGGACCACTCCTGCCCACACTGCCCTCCCCACCACTCCTTTTGTCAAAGCATGAGTAGACATAGTATGCACACCTGTGAGATCAGCTTTCCAGTCTAAATATCTTATATAAAATCTTTTGAAAGCAACAGGGTGCACTCACTTAAAGTTTTAGGAATGGGAGCCAATTTTTAATTTGTTCCTCCTGTTTGCTGAAAATATAGTATTTCTCTTTCAAAGACTTTATTAGAAATCTGGTTTTCTTGTGGGAACATAGACAAGCAATTTACAATGATGCATTAGTGACGATAGTTAGAGTCAAGAGGTTCTTCAGTTATTAGGAATTTGTGCTTTGGAAAAAAAAGAGAGGCTTTAAAGTTGCACAAAGATCTTCAGATTTTAAAGGATCCAGTTCCAAAAGAGAAGAAAGAACAGTTAAAGACAACCATGATGACAACAGGATGATGACTCGTCCCAAACCTGATGACATGCCCGGCACTGTACAAAGCCTTTCACATGTAGTTTCTCCTCTAAGGAGAGGTGCAAGTGGATGGCACAGTCTTGTTAGAATTACATCAGGAAGACCATTTAAAAATGTTGATGATAGAAAAAAAGGGAAAACCTTGCTTTAGGTTATTTTTTAGAACCATAAAAGAGAAGGAAAAATAGGCCTGCTGCCCAAGGACAATGGTGCGATTTTGGAGGATACCAAAAGCTGAACTTCACCTTCTATTTTCTGTCTGTTTTCTGTCAAGGAGAATGATCTTGAGGTGGGAAATAGTGAGCTGAATATAGATAAGGGGGAAAAGCCCAGTGTAACAAAATGAGTGTAGGAGGGCCCCTAACATCTCTAAAGAAGTCTACCTAAGGGCTGGAATGAATCAACCACAAGGTACAAAGAGAACTTTCAAAGGAGAGCAGCAGCAGTCTTGGAGTCTTAGAACACAGCGGTCTGCTGAAAGACTAAGATCCATGTCTAACTCTGCTACTTCACAAAAGGAGAAAAATATATTCTACAAAGTACTTTGAAATTTTAAGAAAGATTATTGTATTTTCTTGATTTTAAGCCCCTTTTTAAATATCTTTAAATTTAATTAATTAATTTGTTTTAGGGTTGGTGGGTACAAGTGAGGATTAACTACATAAGTAGACTGCATACAGGTAAAGTTTGGGGCTTCCAACTGGCCCTCACTCCCCCTAGTAGTGGACCAGGTTTGTGTTGTCATGTGCTCCCACCTTCCTCTTTTCCTCCCTCCCTTAGTAGTGCCCAAAGACAACTGATTCCACCCTTGTGCTAATGTGACTAGTGTTCAGGGCCCACTTATAAGTGAGAACATGCGATATTCAGTTATTTGTTTCTGTGATAGTTCACTTAGTATGATGGTCTCCAACTCCATGCAGTTTGCTGCTAAGTCCGTGATTTTGTTCTTCTTTATGGCTGTGTAATACTCCATCATGCATATGTACCACATTTTCTTTATCAAGTCCACTTTTGTTCCACGTTCTTACTATTGTGAGTCATCTGGCATTAAACATGCATGTACAGGGGTGTTTTTGATAGAACAATTTATGATCTTTGTGGTATATTCCCAGGGTAGGGATTACTGGATTGTATAGAAGATCAATTTTTAGTTCTTTTAGGAGTTATCACACTGTTTTCCATAGAGGTTGAACTAGCTTGCATTCCCACCAACAGCGTAGAAGCATTCTCTTTTCTCTGTGCCTGTATCGGCACCTGTTGTTTTTTGACTTATTAAGGATAGCCATCCTTACTGAAGTTAGGTGGTACCTTATTGTGGGCCTTTGTCAGATGCATAATTTGTTAATATTTTTTCCCATTCTGTGGGCTGTTTCTTTATTCTCTTGATGGTTTTTTTTGTGTGTGTGTGTTTTTTTTTTTTTTTGCTGTGCAAAAGCTTTTTAGTTTCATAAGGTCTCATTTGTCTTTCTTAGCTTTTATGGCATTTGCTTTTGGGGACTTCATCAATAATTCATTGCTTACTCTGGTGTACATAAGAGTGTTTCCTACATATTCTTCTAGGATTCTTATTGCTTGAGGTTTTATGTTTAGGTTTTTGATCCATTTTGAGTTGATTTTTGTATATGGTGATAGGTAGGGATCCAGTTTCATTCCTTTGCATGTGGTCAGTCAGTTTTCCCAGCATCATTTACTAAATATGGTTTCCTTTCCCCATTGATTGTTAGTGGTGGCTTTGTCGAAGATAAGTGGGTTGAAAGATCATGTTTTCACTTTCGGAATCTCTGTCCTGTTCCATTGGTCTATGTGCCTATTCCTGTAGCAATAACAGGTTGTCTTGACTACTGTTGCCTTGTAATATAGTTTAAAGTCTGGAAGTCTGCTTTGTTACTTTTGCTGAGGATTGTTTTGGTTATTTATGCACTTTTTTGTTTTCATATGAATTTCTATATTGTTGTTTCCAGGTCTGTGAAAAATGATGTTAGTAATTTGATGGGTATTGTATTGAATCTGTAGATTGCCCTGGGTGAGATGAATATCTTGACAATATTGATTCTTCCAATCCATGAGCATGGGATGTTTTTCCATTTGTTTGTGTCATTCTTGATTTCTTGGAGCAGCATTTTATAGTTCTCGTTGTAAAGGTCTTTCATTTCTCTGGTTAGGTGGATGCCAAGGTATTTCATTTTTTTGTGTGGTTATTGGGAATGGGGTTTTTATTTGATTCTCCACCTGCTTGTTGCTGGTGTATACAAATGCAACTTTCTTTTACATATTGATTTTGTAACCCAAGACTTTACTAAGTTGCTTGTCAGTACAAGGAGGCTTTTGTCATACTCCCTAGGGTTTTCTAGGTATAAAATCATAATGTCTGCAAAGAGGGGTAGCTTAACTCCTTTTCTTCCTATTTGGATACAATTGATTTCCTTCTCTTGCCTAATTGTTCTGGTTGGGACTTCCAGCACTATGTTGAATAGGAGGAGTGAGAGTGGGTATGTTTGTCTTCTTCTAGTTCTCAGGGAAAATGCTTCCAGTTTCTTCCCATTGAGCACAACGTTGTTTGCAGGCTTGTCATAGATGGCTCTCATTGTTTTGAGGAATGTTCTTACTATGCCTAGGTGCTCAAAGGTTTTTATCAGAAAGGGATGCTGGATTTTGTTGAATGCTTTTTCTACATTGAATGATATAATCATACGGTTCTTGGTTTTGCATTTACTAATGTGGCAAATTACATGTATGGTCTCATGAATGTTGAACCAGCCCTTCATCTTGGGAATGAAGCCTGCTTGGTCATGGTGGATAATTCTTGAGATGCGTTATTGGATCTGATTTGCTAGAATCTTGTTGAGAATTTTTGCATCTATGTTCATCAAGGGGATTGACCTGTAATTCTCTTTTCTTGCTGGGTCTTTGCCAGGTTTGGGTGTCAGTATGATGTTGGCTTCATAAAATGAGTTAGGGGGGAATTCCATCATTCTCAATTGCCTGGATTACTTTCAGTTAGATGGTATCAGCTCCTTCTTGTATGTCTTGTAGATCTTACCTGGGAAACCATCTGGTCCAGGGCTTTTTTTTTTGGCAGAGGGGTTTCTTATGACTGAGTCAATTTCCTGGCAACCACCGTTCTACTCTCTGCTTCTATGAGTTCAACTTTCTTAGATTCCATATATAAGTGAAATCATATAATATTTGTATTTTTTTGTGTCTGGCTTATTTCGCTTAGCATAATGTTCTCCAGTTTAATTCATACTGCAAATGTTAGAGTTTCCATCTTTTATGCCTGAATAATATTCCGCTGTTTATGTACACTAAATGTTCCTTACCTGTTTGTTCATTGATGGATACTTACATTGTTTACAAATCTTAGCTATTATAAATAATATTGTATTGAATATGGGGGTGCAGATATCTCTTTGTGATACTGATCTCATTTCCTTTAGATATATACCCAACAGTGGGATTGCTGAATCATATGGTAGTTCTATTTTTAATTTTTTGAGAAATCTCAAAAAATTATGTTTTCCATAATAGCTGTACCAAGTTATATTTTCAACAATGTACAAGGAATTTAATGTACAGCATAATGACTGTAGTCAATAATTCTGTATTATTTACTTGAAATTTGATAAGAGGCTGGGCACAATGACTCATGCTTATAATCCCAGCACTTTTGGAGGTTGAGACGGGAGAATCACTTGAGTCCACCAGTACAAGACTAGCCTAGGCAACATAGTGAGACCTTGTTTCTACAAAAAAAATCAGAAACATAAGCGGGACATGGTGGCACATGCCTGTACTCTCAGCTATTCAGGAGGCTGAGGTGGAAGGAGTGCCTGAGCTGTGGGGAGCCATTATTATGCCACTGCACTCCAGCCTGGGAGACAGAGTGAGACCCTGACACAAAAAAAAAAGAAAGAAAAGAAATTTGTTAAGAGAACAGATTTTAATTATCTTTACCATGCACCTGCACACATATACAATGGTAACTCTAAATGGTGATGGCTATGTTAATTAATTTGACTGTGGCAATTATTACACAATGTATACATATTTCAGAACATATTATTATTTACCTTGAATATATACAATTTTTATTCATTAATTAAACATTTAAAATTTTTAAAAATCAATAAATTGGACATCAAAATTTAAAACTTTGTGCTCCAAAGGATATCACCAAGTGAAAAGACAACCAACTGAATAGGGTAATATATTTATCAATCATTGCTTCATTAAGGGACTTGTAGTTAGAATATTAAAATGACTCTTAAAAGTCAGCAACAAAAAGGTAAATAATAAAATTTTTAAATGTACAAGGAATTTGAATAGACCATTTCTCTGAAGAAGATATGTAAACAGTTATTTAGCACATGAAAAGATACTCAACATTCTTAGTTATTAGGAAAATACTCATTGAATCCACTTGATACCACTTCACACCCACTAGAGTAACCATAATTAGAGACTGGCAAAAACAAGTGTTATAAAAGATATTAAGAAACTGAAATTCTCATATATTACTGATGGAAATGTAAAATGAGTAAGCCATTTAGGAAAACAGTTTGGTGGTGCCTCAAAATGTTAAATGTAGAGTGACCCAGCTATTCCACTCACAAATATCTATCCAAGAGAAATAAAAACATGGTCACATTACAACTTGTACACAGCAGGGCTCGGTGGCTCAGCCTGTAATCCCGCGCCTTTGGGAGGCTGAGGTGAGTGGATTGCCTGAGCCCGCAGGTTTGACACCCACCTGGGCAAGCGAGACCTCATCTCTACAATAAATCAAAAAATTAGCTGAGCGTGGTAGCACACGCCTGTAATTCCAGCTACTTGGAAGGCTGAGGCGGAAGGATCGCCAGAGCCCAGCAGGTCGAGGCTGTGGTGGCCGGGAGCGGCCACTGCACTTCAGTCTGGGTGACAGAGTGAGACTCCAAATCAAAAAAAAAAAAAAAACAAAAAAAGCAAAAACAAAACAAAAAAAACCAACTTGTACACAAATGTTCATGGTAGTATTATTCATAATAGCCCAAAAGTGGAAAAAGCCCAAATTGTCCATCACCTGATAAGTAGATATATAAAACTTGATGTAGCTAATGGAATATTGTTTAACTGTAAAAATGAAGTACTGATACATGCTGCAATGTGAATGAAACTCAAAGACTATACTAAATGAAATAAGCCATCTGCAACAGAGCACACATCATATAGTATTATTAATAGGAAATATCAAGAAAAAGCAAATCAATAAAGACAGAAAGTAGATTAGTGGTTACGTGGGACTGCAGGGGCAGGGTTGGCAAGGGTTGGGAAGAGTTGGCAACTGCCAATGGGTACAAGATTTTTTGGAGGCATGCCAAAATGTCCTCAAATTAGATTATGGTGATGGTTGCTTAACTCTGTAAATATACTAAAACCACAGAATTGTTTATTTTAAAAGGGTGAATGTATAGTATGTAAGTTACATCTCAATAAAGCTGCTTTTTAAAAAGACAATAAAAGTGAATAGTACTTGAGTAGCTAGAAGACAAATCAACAGCCACCAGGACCCAGACTAAGTTTACCAACAATAATACAAAATGGACTAACTACCTTTTGTCATGAATGGGATTACACAGCTACCAGCTCCAGAAATGCTATAAGCCTAGTGTATCTGGACTTTATTAGTGTATGTTATAAAGTCCCTTTTAATGTCTCATTGGACGACTGGCCAAGCTTTGGAAATATTATTTAAAATCATGGAGATTTAATGGATTATAACTGAACAAAAGAGTGCTGATTGACAAATATAGATCATTGTAAGAGGGATATTTCATTGTAAGAGTCAGTGTTACATATCAAATATTATTCCAATTAACATTGTGTTAATGACTTGGAACATGTCATAGGTCATGGAGAATAATCACTTGTAGGGTGCAAAATGCTAAACATCTTAATAAATTGGCGAATGTTCATTTAGATGCACCTAGTGAAAGAAGCAAAATGAAAGAAAACTGTTTTCTGGGATTAAAGTTTTGTAGCTTGTCATGTATTTATATGCTCCAAGTAACTTTATAAACAGTTAAAACTTAGAAAAACAGGGTCTCAAGTTATCTGTACTGTATTTCCCAGTGTGCTCCCAACTTTCAATCCTGGATTGAGGAACTGAATCCCCTGGAAGTTATACACATATGAAGCAACATTGTTTGTTGGTCTTGGCCAGACACAGGCCCCCAGAACTGGAGCTATGCACCAACCATGACCAGTGCTGGCTTTGTTTCCAGAAAGAAATCACTCCCTAAGCAAGGAGAGGGCAAGAGCCTCTAGGGGACTGAACACTCTAAAAGAACCTATCAAGTCAACCTTCTCTTCATCCAGCCAGTTTGAAGCAAAATTGATAGTTCTGTGTATATGCTGTCTTTCCCCTAGATGCAGGCTGGCTGCTCCATGATATTTGCTAAAGGTAGAAAGCCAACCACAGCACATCTGGGAAACTAAATACCTGGTGTTCTGACACACAGTCTGGATGAGCCATGAGTTGGTGGCTTCCTCACAAACACTGGTCTGTTCAGTGTTTACTGGAAAAAAAAATGTTTTCCTCACTCTTTCTCTCTCTTCTGCTTTTTTATATTTTTGTTGTTAGAATTTATATTTTCTTTGGTGCTTGAATGAAGTTGGAAATTATAGTTTTGTCAAGACACAGGTTGCAAAATATTTCTGATTTATCTATGTTACCCCAGCAAACATAAATCACTGGCCACGCTGTCATACTGTCAACACGTTAGCAGAGGTCTTTCAAATACAGAATCTAGGCCCTTCTTCCATGGCATAGATAGTCTATGCTTTTCTTAACAACTTTTCTCAGCAACTGACTTCTACTGCAATGCAGAAAAGTGGTAACATTTAACAGTGTGAATGCTGAAGATAACATTTCCTTTCTAAAGAAGACATCCTATGTGAGGGCTTTAATAATTAAAGTACTTCAGAACATTGTAATTTCTACCTAGAATTCTCTGATAATACGTCTCTCTTTAACCATAATAACATATTTAGGCCAAACTACATGATTGCTTTGATTGGGCATGGGATGACTTTGCCTTGACTCTAGTAATCATAATATGTACCATGTATTGAGAAAAGTGCCAAGCAGTCGTGCCAAGTACTTGACATATAGTATTTCCAAGCCTGGTTGCACTCCTGTAAGATAGATGTTACTGTCCCCATTTCTGGTGTGAAGATGTTGGCACTCAAAGGATTAAGGAAATTGGGTATGCTCACAGCCAGTAGGTAGCAGAGGAGGGTGTGAGCCTGTGATTGGCTGACTCTAGTTAACCCTCTCCTTTGAGTTGGGAAAGCCAGTCCATATTCCTTTCCTTTCAGGTTTGCAAAGCTTTGTTATTACTAAAGTGGGAATACTTACATATCCCTAACAGGTTATGCTGAATATTAAAATGAGCAACAAATTTAGGGTGAGGAAAAAAATATTTCACTTAGTGGTGTTTACTAGGCATGATATTTAAGCTTCTATTTTATGAAGATTATAATTATCCTGTTTGTCCATAGAATAAATTATTTTAGTATAAAACCACATAATTGTTCTACCTATATTAGATCTTATGTCTTACATTTTGATTTGATTCTTTGCTATCGTCCCTTATTATTTATTCTAACCGACGTACTTCTTTTTCCCATTATCTTTTCTCTGTCTTCACACTTTTCTCTGATAATTTACACTTAAGAAGACCATTGTGGATCAAGAATATCAGAAAAGGGCTGGGCTCGGTGGCTCAACCTGTAATCCCAGCACTTTGGGAGGCCAAGGTGAGTGGACTGCCTGAGCCTACAGGTTTGAGACAAGCCCGGATAACTTGGCGAGACCTCGTCTCTACTATTAAAAAAAAAAAAAAAAAAAATTAGCTGGGCGTGGTAGAGCGTGCCTGTAGTTCCGGCTACTAAGAAGACTAAGGTGAAAGGATTACTGGAGCCCAGCACTCCAGCCTGGGTGACAGAGTGAGACTCCTACTCAAAAAAAAAAAAAAAGAATATCAAAAAAGATGAAGCTATCAACAATTTAAAAATCCTCTACATTACCATGCACTTAGCAGAGACATTGCTTCTGTCTCAGCTGTGTCTTATAACCAAATATGTAAAAAGCACCAGTGTTGCATCTTTTCTAATTAAAACACACACACACACACACACACACACACACACAAAAACCAACTTGATCTAGAGGAGAGGAATAATAAGACTAGATTTGTGTTTCAGTAAGTATACTCTGGAGATATACAGCACAGTTAGAAAATTATTTAAAAAGTTTAGCTAAGAACCTGTGAGATTTGAACCAAAGCAGAGGGACCAGAGAGGTGTCAGATATGGGAGATGTCAAGGAGATCATATCTACTCAGTCTGAGGACTGACTGGATGAGGAGGAAAAGAAGGAGGAAATGTTTTCGGGTATCTCCCCAAAATAAGGAAGGGTTGGTTTAAGAGGAAAGATGACACTTGTAAGTAGTTTTTCTTACTGATTTGCTTACTATTCTTCCATTAGACCACAAGAGCCAACAGGGGATGAGCCTGGTTTTGTTTAACATACTACTTGACATTTAAGAGGCACTCAACATGCAGCAAGTTTAATTTTGGTTATGTTAAGTTTGAGGTGGTTGTGGGCCATATGGAGATGTTCAAGGGACTAATAGGAAATAAGTAAAATACAAACTGTGATGATCTCTGGCTATTAGAATTATGCTAATTCTTATATTATTATTCTATTCCTAATATATTTTGAATATTCCAAATAGCAACAGTGAACACATTTACCTTTAGTTTAAGAAAAAGATAATGCTTATTATTTTTTTTAAAGGCTAGGTAAACAATTCTGAAACCATTAGGACAGCTTTCAGCAACAAATAAAACAAATTGGAGGAAGTGTTAGAAGTTTGTTAAAAAGTTTACACTAGTGTCTGCTGGAGTCCATGTCGCCACACAATCTAGCACCTGTGTTACAGCTCAGTTTCAAATGCCATACATTTCCATATTATGTATTTGAGGAATCAGTGTTCTGGACTAAATCACTTGATCCTTCAAACTCTAGAAAATGCAAATAGTGGGTACACCCTTGGCCATCAACTCCTCTTACAGTTGTCCACCTTTTCTTTTGTTCTGAGTCTCTGAACAGTCTTTCATGTTGAGGCAAAGGAGGTCACACTCTCTGTCTGTAATGGCTCCTAACTGTTTTAAAACTCATACTTTGTAAAAAATGTCTTACAGCAGACAGACCATTTTAGAACAAATCTAACTATGAAATAAATGAAATTAATGCTACATGTATAAATTAGACATCTATTAAACAGTGAATTTTTTTGGTTTTGTTTTTGTCTTTCCAGCCTAGAGCAGAACTTGGAATTACACTTATCTGAAACAGAAAGGGTAAGCCCTACATTTATATAATCCTATGCCAGCCTGAAAGAAATTCAAAAAACCAAAAAGAACTCTTCCAAAACCATAAGCAACAAAGAATTAAAGAGTGTCCATTGCAGTGGAGGAATTGGTGACCCACATAAAGAAAGAACAACAACAACAAAAATGGACCAACAAGGAACAGAATAGGGACAAAGCTCAAACACATTTTCTCTTAGCAGTAATACATAAAATACTCAGTACTCAGTAAAGAAAGCAGCGACAGCAAAGTAGAAAAGATGGAGAAGGCAAGAAAGAGCAAAGTTTGTCTAACCGGGTGTATGATGCTTCTATTTTTATTACAGCTCCATAGTGTGAACATATACATTTGACATTTCAGGAAAACTTGTCTTTTACTGTCAGTACCCTTCCTCTGCAAGACGTTTCTTGAAGGCAGATAAGCATAGTTTTATGAGATCTGACAGATTAATAAAGTACAAAGCATTGGGAATAAAAGATCTAGGTGGGCTCTAATGTCCCAAGAAGAGGAGAGGAAAAAAACATTATCTGTGGGTCTGTGGGGGAAAGACCAATCTCAAAACCAATCTCATAATTAATTCAACATCAGAGTGAAGTTCAAAGACATTATCAAGGGCATTCTTCAGGATTTTGCTGAAGCCATCTTCCTTATCAAGTCACTGGGACTACCACAAATGCCAAGTATAAAGCACAACGGTCTAGAGTTTAGAGGGTAGAGAATTTTACAACTCACTCTTGGAAACCCTGATAGAGGGAAATAGTAAAAACTGCTGGCTGGCAATAGACTACAATGCCACAGAGATGTATCCTTCGTGGATTACTTACAAGTGAACATATTATCATCGCATGAGGCTCATGGTGACACCACAGAAGTCAGCTGTGAACCAGGTTCTACATAGATTTGAGGTATTTATGGAAGAATATCAAAATAAGGGACAATTGTGACTAGGAGAGATGAGTATAAACCATCAGTCATAACTCTTTTTCACAATAATATTGAACATCTACAGGAGATATATTTGTCCTTTAGAGAACCATCATACATTTGGGTTTTAGGTGCCCCAAAATTTGACTTTTGCACAATTTAAATGTTTCAGTTGCAATCAATAGAAGCACATGAGAATATAGACAAAAAAAGTATATATTATGTGATTTGCTTTCCAATAAAGTTGTGTTTATTCTAGAAAAGAATTGGAAATAGTAATTTGGGTAAGATAACTTGCATGAAAAATTGATAAATGCAGGAAAGGGAACGGGGTACAAGGTGGTGCTCTAGGGTGACATAGACATACATTATTATATTATGATCCATGGAAGCTATGGGTCTGAGTTGTAGATTCTATTGCCTGGTAGACTCTGTGACAATGATCCACATGAGGATGCATGTGCTAGACCAGCTGCATCAATAGTCTTAGTTCCTTGCTCTTCCCTGCACCAACACTCCTTATTATGAACTGTGCAACTCTTGCTCTCAGGAGTATATTTTCTGCCTCTTGATTCTGATTTTGGTGATTTGGCTTGCTTTCACAGGATGATGTAGAGGATATAACCCCACCAAGTTTGTGGAGGTGTTTGCATATTTCTGCCTGTGCTTTTGCCCCTGCCCCCACCATAATAGTAGCATGTCTAAGCCAGCCTGGGTGATAAGTTCTTGGGGAGTTAAACAGAGTCACCCCAGTCAATCTCAGCACAGTCATCCCAGATCCTGCCTAGATGGAAGAGATGTTTAATCAAAGATCTCAGATGTGTGAGCAATAGATGCTTACTGTTGTATGCCATAGAATGTTTGTGGTTGGTCTTTACAGAGCATTATAGTGGTGGCAGAAGATGGATTCAATGAGTAAGGTCATTATATTAATATTTTATGATGGCCAAAATGACCAAATAATTTCTTATGGATAGACAGAGTAGGTCTCTCTAAGATTTGTTTTGAATAGTGGAAAATACCATTTTGGATAATCAAGTTTTCAAAGGTTTTTTTTTTTAAACCTCCCTTTGTATAAATCAAATATTTTAAATATTTTATCCAATCTGTTAAGAATATAATGTCAACCATCTGGCCCTCCATGTAGAAGAAAGGATTACAAAACAAAAGACTGCACAAATTTTTTTTATTTATATGTGGAACCAAAATTGAATCATAATGTTTATCTGCACCTGTTTTCTAAAGGTTTGCATGGCCTGCGATAGCTAACATTGAGTGCTATAACAATGGGTTTGCTGAGCCCATTGTTCTAAGAAGGAGATACTAATGTTATCTTTATACAATGAGAAAACAGACCTGAGAGAGGAAAAAAAACTTGTTCAGAAACACAGAACCAGGAAGTGGTTGGGAGAAGATTCAGCAAGCCTTCAAACTCCACACTTCCAACCCCCACACTTCATTAGCATACAAATAAGGAAATAATGAAGTGCTGAATTTGGCAACATACTTGTGGGCTTATTTTATTTTTAAGGCAGTGTTTCTGTTTAAATGCATTTTAATCATTTCCAAGTGTCCAACATTTGTAATTGCTTTTTAATTCAATAAACTGAAAAGAAAGAATGGAGTTGGTCACTTTGGCACCTGGTGCTTGTACTATCACCTTCTTTCTTAAACATTTTTAGACATTTTTATACATGCTGCTTAGCTACTTTTGCTTTCATTTCCACCACATGCAAAACTGGGGCCATCGCACTTGCTTCATTTAAAAAATAGTGCTTTGTATTTCTTACATTTAAAGATACAGATGATATGGTATTATTTGTTGCACGAATACTGAAACTTGGTTGTGGATGGCAAACCCTATCAAATCACATGGCCTGCAGTGTGTCAGCAGACACTGGTTTGTTGATGGTATACCCATCTGTGTAGCGACCAAGGCTTGTCACACTGCATGCAGTCCTAGGCTGACAAACTGTTGCCTTGTCATGTGTAGGCAATCAGGGCCAACTGAACACTGAACATTGACTACTGTCAAGCTTTCAGAAGAGCTAGGCCTGGTGAGGGCTGGGTATATCACTTGGATTGCTAGTTACCTCAACTCACAGTAGGCACTTGGACATATAACCCTCAGCAATAGGTGGTGCACCAGGTATTGTGGAGGTAGGTTGCAATAGGGTGGAGCCTGGCCTGGGCTAGTCTTTATATTATAAAGACCTAGGAGAAATGAAAAAAGTAAAATATTTCACCTGGCTTTTAGGCAACAGCTAGAGACAATTAGTGCCACAGATCATGAATTTTTACTTCTCTTTCAAGCAGAGTTTTCCTAAATTTGTTCCTGTTATTCTCAAACATGATGAAATGTTCGCATAGTTTTTAAAAAAAAAGCAGAGGTCTTAAACAGAGGCTCTCAATTTTTTTGTGCTATGGTCCCTTTCAACAATCTAGTAAGACTTCTGTATACCTTCTCAGAAGAATGTTTCCAATGCATATAATAAAATGTATACTACTAGAAAAAAACTAAATATAGCTGGAATTTTTAAAAATAGTGTGAGACAGTAACTTATGTGTTCTTTTATTAATGCATTAAATAACTAGACAATATATTTTAAATAAGAAATTTAAAGTTAAATGTATTTTATTTTATTTATTTATTTATTTATTTATTTATTTATATTATAAAGATGTGGGGTATAATTCAGGGTTAGTTATACAAATGTTGATTATGCAGGTATCCTTGCTGATGAGGCACGCAGTTAAATATACTTTAAAGTGTTAAGCCTAGAATGAGAACATTAGGTAAGGGTGGTCTTTCTTTCACCTCTTTCAAAGTGTTGACCACCAACAGACAGCTAAAGGTATGGAGTGCTGGAAAGGAACTTACATGTTTGGGTAACCAGACTGAGAAACCTCAACTTCCCCATGTTGACTGAACTATAGAGTACCAGTGTCCAGATAGATCCCATGGGCATCTGTGGAAAGGAAGGCTTCAATCACATGCAATCTCACAGTGATTTTTCAAGGAGTCATGTAAATAAATGATAATGAAGATTTTTTTTTTTCACTTGTAAAGTACTATGAAAATCTCTCTTATTTCTACTGGGGACAAAGTTGCAGGTACTAGGAACACTACTGAGGTTTGTTTTATACATTCATATTGAAAAGAACTGCTTAGTTGGAAGTTATAAAAGTAAATACTTAGATTGCTTTTCCTAATTGCTCGTGGATCTTCTAAATTAGAATGATGTGCTCAGGTTTAAATAAGGGCTCTATGACTTATTGACCTTGTGACTTTGTCAAGTCATTTGCATTTTCTGAGCTTAGTTTTTCTTTTAATCTATAAAATGGGGGCATGAATATGTATTTTAGAGGGTTATTATCATGATCAAACAAGATCAAGAATATAGGAAGACTTTGTACATTTTAGAGTGATAAACAAATGCTAGCTAACTTTATTATTTCTTCATAGTTGCTCTCTTTAGTAAGTTAAATAAGGTTTGAATCCAGATTGTTCTATGCTCAACTCAAATAATGATTTACTCTCCTATCACCTTTTACCTGAGATATGAAGAGAAAAAGGTGAGAGAAAAAGAGATGAAGAAATAAAGAGAAGCTAAATAAAATACAACAGGAACTAAAAAAAGGAGATTAAAGGTGACTCTTTTGCTCTCTTCATTTTTGAGAAATGTGAATTTGTAATTTCATATATCAAAGCACATATGAAATACACAAAATGCACTATTCATAAGATTATACAGTTTGCTGATTTGCTTGCTTATGGACAGAGCTGGGTAACCACCACCTAGATAAAGTCGCAGAACATTTTCATTGCCCTCAAGTTTCCCTCATGTCCTTTCCCAAGTTTGTCTAACCACTCCTCCTCAATACAGCCACTGTTCTGACTTCAGCACCATAGATTAGTTTGCCCATTCGTGAATGTCATAGAGCAAATTGTACAGTATGTAGGCTTTTATGTCTAGCTTCTTTGATCAACACAATGTCTGCAAGATTCGTCCATTTGTTGCATGTTATCAGTAGTTACCATGTTTACTGCTGTGTAGATAACCCTCTTTACTTTTATTGTTGGTTCCATTTTGCTCAAAAACCTATCAATTCAACTAATAATCTGTATCTCCACTTTAGACATGGCACAAAAATGATGACCAATTGCCTTCTTAAAAGAAGAGTTTTTCAAAAACAGTTCATAATTCCCTTCTCCTTTCAATTCAGGAAAAAATTGCCCATGTTTGGGGGGTAAGTATCCTCTTTCTAGGTCTGGAATGCATGAAAATGCAGGTAATCTGCAGCGTGAAAGGAGATAATATGAGCATTTTGGGGGGGTCTGTTTTGCCACCATCTTAGAGCAATTTCCCAATAAACCAAATCAACATTGACTCAGTAATAGCTATTATTTATTATATAAGTTAAATAATAATAAAAAAAAAACAGATCTCACATTGACAATAGAACAGCACAAAATCAGCAGAGAATCTAATATAAACCTCTTTAGAAAAGTGTGAGCATAACCCTGGTTCCACCAGATTAAAGATTGTTGTGCTTGTAGAAAAGCTGAGAGACTGGAATCTGTTTGCAATTACCAAATCAAAATGCAATTAACTAGTCACTGGAACAAACAATGATGTCTTTAAATGCCCTTTTGGAAATGCAGGGTTGGTAACAGAGATCAGGTTCCCGAGGTGCGGATGTTTTCACTTACGAACTTTCCTATAAAAGACTGCTCTGAGGACCACTGCCACGATGCCCCTAGGAGAGAGGAAGGGGGAGAGGGATGTGGCACTTGACCTGGTGCTGGGACTTCCTTGGTCTTGGAACACTTCAAAGGAAACATTCCCTCCTCTCTGAGTCTTTTTGTTCTGACCTCACATATAATGTATACATACTTACAAATGCAGGATTAAATGTTGCTGGCATATGCTCTTTTTTCCTTGCAAATAATATATGAACTGTCTCTGATATGGCTGAGATGTGTAATTCGGGGTTTTTTTTCTTTAAAAAAACCTCTGTTTAGGAAAGAAAATGATATTTCTCTTTCAATAACTATATAACTGACAAATTAGTAATATTTGCTTTCTCCTTTGCAAACACATTTCCCAGTGTGTGATAGTCATTTGATTTGTATTAGCTATTTGTTGTTTCTCCTTAAAATCAACCTTTAGTTTGCTTTTGTCTAAACCTTTCAAAGGAAAGCAAAAACAGTGAAACATATCCATAACAATGACAATAATTATAATAATAACAAAATAATAATATTTTTCATACTTCCAAGATGTGTTCATTGCAAGGGACTTTAGGTGAAATTAACAGTCATTTCCTTCATATTCCTCTGATGCTGAACTGGTCGGCAGGAAGGGCATTGGGGTGGCCAAACATAGAGCAGAGGGATGGAGCTTGGATCATCTATATGCTGTTTCTCAGACAGAAGTTTGATTTCTAGTAATGCCAAGATCTGAGGAGATCATGAAGCTGTGAGTGATCCCATGGATGTGGTTGACTTTTCTGTAGGCGCTCAACTCACTCAAGAGCAGGACTCCAGAAATTCCTGTCATTTTAAGCATTTCAAGCAAAAAGGAAGTGAATACCCATTTTCCAAGGCGTGCTTCCCTCACCGCGTGAAGTAGCTGCATGCTCACCTGGGTAATTACAGGCCTGGAGCAAGAATCCAAATGACAGCCCTAAATACTTAAACAGGACAAATCAAGAGATAACACATTGCAATACAAAGTCCTAGCCTCCTACCTTGACAACTGCAGCTTGACCATAAACTGGAAGGCCACATCAGAGTTCAGCACTCTCAATCTCTTCGAGTTCTCAACTGGAAGGCTCTGGCCCCAGCCTGCAGCCTGTCCTACTTTTCCTTCTACCCCCAGCTCAATCCCAAATCTCAAAGAGTCTCATGAGCTCTCATGTGTGTACTCTGGTCCTCTGGTCCAAGCTTCACCCACTATCTCTGCAAACCAGTCATCCTGTGACCAGCCTGCAGGCTAAGGGCACACATACTTGTGGCTCTGGGGAACCCCCAGGAAATTCAGTGTCAGTTCAAGACTCTTCAAGTGTGTTTGCAGTCATTCTGGCACCGAACTCCAGGGTTCATATATCTATAGCATTGTCTAGAAAATGAGGAAAGGACCCTGGGTGGGCATGACTAGAAGAGGCTGGCACAGGGCCCCTTTGAGAAGGACTTTCCTTTTGTAGGGTCTAAGACAGTACTGAATAGTTGCTCTTGACTATACTTCATGGCTGTCAGACATCCCCAAAAGTCTACCCTTTATTCATACCAGGGGCATGTCAAATGTTGCAGATTCAGAGATGAGCAAGCCATCACCCATGAGTGAATGGAACCCTTCTGAAAAGACCACTCTAGAGTGCAATAATTAACATGGGTGGAGAAGAGGGTGACTTTCTGTCCTAGGACTGCTGTAATATGACTTGTTCCTCAAATGGGCTAATTGTCCCCATTTAAAGGATGGGCAGAAAGTCAGACCCTGGTCATCATAGCCTCTGATTCATGAGTTCTAAGAGACGCACACTCAGTAAACAGCTCTCCACCTATTCCTGCTTCAGGCTGGCCTACTGCCTGCTCCCACCCTCCTTCTGGCTGCAGTTTCCCCATTCTAACTCCTGGGAAGGGGGCCTTCCCTGTCAGCCAGTGCCCAGACTGACCCACCAGGGTTATAGACGACTCAGCAGCTCCTTCTGTCTGCGGTCCCTGCATCCATAGTCACACAGGAGTACTCCCTCCCTGGCTTCTACCAGAACCCATGGGAGATGGTGTCTAAGGTCCCTGGATTTTCTATGCCCCATCCCACTAGAGTACCTCAATAACCAGGCAAATCTGGAGGTAAAACACTCTGCAGGACACCCGTCCCATCTCTTCAACATGTCAAGGTCATGATGAAAAGACTATGCCTTATTAAAAGAGATCCAAGAGACCCAGAAGCCAGATGCAATGCATCTTCTTGGATTGATCCTGGTTTGGACAAAAGTATTTTAGGGACAACTGGGTAAATTTGAATATGGTCTCAATATTAGATGAAATGAACATTTATCAAAATGGAAAGATGGAGATTATTGACTGGAGGGAAAAAAAGCAAGTTGGCAAATATATATACATATACAAATTTGTGTATACATATGTATATAAGTGTACATATGTGTTTATGTTAGTGTGTGTGTGTGTGTGTGTGTGTGTGCACCAACACACACAGAAACATCTGAAAAGATGTTACTAAGAGTTCATAGTGGGTGGTGGCAACTAAAGTTTTATTTTTTTCTCATTACCTTCAATGTTGATATGATTCTTCTATAATAAAACATTATTTTAAAATAGGAAAATGCAATATTATATTTCTACTGGTTGAGAAAATTACTACATACCCTGAACTTCTCTGCCTTTGCTTCTAGACTAGCTCAGGCCTGGTTAGGCCTCACAGAAAGTGGTGATGCAGAAATCAGGAATTCCCAGAGGTTCTCAGACAGAGTCACATCCATCTTCCATACACATGAGCTTCCTGAATTAAGGTTTAATATTACTTCTGCTTTCACGGGAAGATGAAATGGAAGCAACCATGTGAAGAATAATTTGCAAAACTATAATGGAAATAATTTTCCTCTTCTTTCCTTCTTTCTTTCCTTCCTTTCTCTTTTTTCTCTGTCATTCTTTCTCTTTTTCTTCTTTTTCTTTCTCCTCTTTTTTCTTCCTTTCTTTATATCTTGTTCCTCCCCCCTCCCCCCGTCCTTCTCTCTCGCTCACTCTTTCTCACTATGTTGCCCAGGCTTGAGCGCAGTGGCACAATCATATCTCATTGCAACCTTGAACTACTGGGCCCAAGTAATCCTCTAACATCAGCCTCCCAGGTAATAATAGAAGTAATTCTATTAATTCATGTGATATCTCCTTAGTAAGTACCTACTTTAAGTATTCTTTCTGAGTACAGTGCCTGGAAAATACTGTCTTTCTTTAATACTGAGTCTTTTTTTCCTGACAAGAGAACTCTATAATCTATCCGACTTCCTATTATCCTAGCTATTGGGGAGTTCAGAGTAAATTAGCATGGAATTGCATTAACAAACTTATTACCTAGCAGCTGGAAAGAGTAATCTCCTTTCTCTTTATACTTCATTATTATTTTATAAAAAATCTAATTTAAAAAGCTCCAACTCTGTTCTTTTTTGCTCGTATGATCATTTTCTATACCATTTTAAATTCATGTTGGAAAAAGGCATCTTAGGGCTGCCCTACAGGTATCTGGAGCTGAGCAAGCAACTGACACGTAGTTGATGATTTCTGGAGTGTCTGCCCAATCCACAGCTCTCTGGCCTTCTGAGTGCTGCAGCCCATGGTTGAACCTCCTGCACCCCAGGCACAAGGGCAGAGTTGGGCCAGATGGACATGTGACCAGCTCCAGGAGTAGGGGTCTCTACTGACAGCATTTGGAATTGAAAAAGCAATGTTCTGTAGTCTTGACTGTTTACTTAGTATGCTGCAAGGCTTAAATAAGATGACAATTAAAACAACTGGTTTTTTGGTGTTTCATTTTATCTTCGAAAAGAAACTCAGCTTAAAACAAACCATGTTGAATCATCATGTCTTGCCTTTTCCCCCAAAAGACAAATATTGGAAATAGAAGAATGTTCAAAGTTCTGAAACCAAAGGAAGACTATTAACAGAGTAGTATGAACACCCACTCTGCAAAATTCAGTGATACAGCCTCAGGGGAGGGGTGGGGGGAGGAAGGTGGCCATCATCTTCATCTGGGAGTCCTGGCCAGAACCCCTTTTACCTTCACGTCTCCCACTAACCTGTGCAGGAGGCAGGCTTCAGGAAGATTAATTTTTAAGACCATAGATAAATCTGATGCCTACTTGCTTCCCCACCTTCTCAGAAACTGAATAAAGGATTTGTGTCCTTTTGAAGAACACAACTCTTCTGTTGGACATCACTGCAAAGACAGCAGAGTATATATTGCAATGTCCCTGTCAAGAAAGTGCACTTATTCTCCTTCATGTGGTGAGTATGCTCAGCCAGCTTCACCTTGCAATTCATGTAGCAGTTTGTGTTGTTGCTGGTGTCCTATGTGGCACTGAGTGTACCATGTCCCAACTTCAGGCTCATGATGATCCTTGGAGCTGTTCCCAAGAGACTCTGAATTATGGTGAATTCATATTTTGTCTCCTCATTCCAGGCTGTCTAAGTAAATGGGTTGGAATAAGAGCTCTCTTTTATTCCAAATGGAAATAGCAAGGTAAGCCTTCAACAAATGACCACTGGTTTTAATTGGATTAGAATATCAAGACTTATAAGTAAGAATAGCAATATTGGCCAGGTTCGGTGGCTCAGCCTGCAATCCCAGCATTTTGGGAGGCCGAGATGAGTGGATTGTCTGAGCCCGTGGGTTCGAGGTCAGCCTGGGCAACTTGGCGGGAACTCGTCTCTATAATAAATAAAAAATTAACTGGGCATGGTAGTGCGCATCTATAGTTCCAGTTACTTGGAAGGTTGAGGCAGTAGAATCGCTGGAGCCCAGCAAGTCAACTCTGGGGTGGCCTTGAGTGTGCCACTGCACTACAGCCTGGGTAACAGAGTGAGACTCCAACTCAAAAAAAAAAAGAATATCAATACTTACAGGTACATACCTCTATAAATCTTAGAGGGATGAGATGACTTATTATATATGTTTCTTCTGGTTTGGAAGAGTCCATGAAAAGGCTCAAGAGTTCTTATAGCCAAATTGCCCTGGATGCGCAGTGAGAGGCAGCTGGATGGGCGGTGAGAGGTGGCTGGGCTTGGTGAGCTCCAGGGCTTCTGTGAGTTCCCTGCTCTTCATCCCACTCCTGATACACAGACTCAGATTCTCTGCACAGAGTTCCATTCCCTCCATATTCTGACTTTCATATGTTTGCTAGAAAAAGAAGTGATTCTGGGAGGCTGAAGTGAGTGGATTGCCTGAGCCTACGGGTTCAAGACCCGCCTGGGCAACTTGGTGAGAACTCATCTCTACAATAAATCAAAAAATTAGCCGGGCGTAGTAGTGCACGCCTATAGTTCCAGCTTCTTGGAAGGCTGAGGCGGAAGGATCGCCAGAGCCCAGCAGGTCGAGGTTGCAGTGACCAGGAGTGTGCCACTGCACTCGTCTGGGCGACAGAGTGAGACTCCAACTCAAAAAAAAAAAAAAGAAAAAGAAAAAGAAGTGATTCATTTTCAAAATAGAAATATGTGAGGTACATATTTTGACAAATCTTTATACATTTTATCACTATCAATAACAAATTAGATCTCACATCTATTTCTATTTTGAAAATGAATCACTTCTTTTTCTTTTTCTTTTTTTTTTTTTTTTGAGTTGGAGTCTCACTCTGTCGCCCAGACGAGTGCAGTGGCACACTCCCGGTCACTGCAACCTCGACCTGCTGGGCTCTGGCGATCCTTCCGCCTCAGCCTTCCAAGAAGCTGAAACTACAGGCGTGCACTACTACGCCCGGCTAATTTTTTGATTTATTGTAGAGATGAGTTCTCACCAAGTTGCCCAGGCGGGTCTTGAACCCGTAGGCTCAGGCAATCCACTCACTTCAGCCTCCCAGAATCACTTCTTTTTCTAGC
>CAUYQG010162368.1:0-11035 GCA_963574415.1 Tarsius wallacei
AAACAAAAAAACAAAACAAAACAAAACCCCCCAGAAATTAAGACTTTAAATTTAAGAGATTCGAGACCTGCCTGGGCAACTTGGCGAGACCTCATCTCTACAATAAAAATCAAAAAATCCATCCTTCCCAGTTTTCACCCAACTAGGCCCTTCATTTATGATTGTTTTGTATACTTCATCCCCAAGCATTTGTTCAACATTAGTGCAACAAGCATTTATTGAGTTCCTTTTGTGTGCCTGACCTCTCTATAGTTGACTAACGTCAAGGCACTGGTTTCATAAGCAGGGGGTTATTTGAGGTTGTCCTGTGGTCAGTGTGAACATTTCTCTGGAATGTCTCAGAGGCAGGAACACTGGAGCCAGACCCAGGAAATGTCACAGGGAGCAGAGACAGCAGCCAAGAGAACTGATGGCCCCTCCTCTGACCTACTGGTCTCACCCAGAGCACAGATCTCACATAACCTATACACAGGCTGCCCCCAAATTCAAATACTGGATTGTTGAACGCCTGGGTCTGAAGCATTGTGCTTGCATGTTTCCAGAAGACAAATCTGGTAGGACAAAGGAAGCAGATCACACACCCTGGAGTATGCGAGTCATTCCAGCATCGACTCAGGTAAAGTATTCCTATAGTGGAGGGGAGTCCCATTAAGGAAAAACAGCGGCTTAGGGTATTAAGGAGGCTTCCGCTTCACATCAGACATTTATACCGCCTGAAACTTCCGCACAGGCAAGTATGACTTTTGTTCCCGTAAGCGAGGAAATTATGGGACATCTTTTCTATTTTCTGTGCACTGTTCCAATTTAACAACAGCAATACGAGTTGGATCGAATGTAGGCAAGGCATACTCTGTGCTGAAGCTATCACAATGAAGACAATGGCTACTCGCCCCCAAGGTTGGGCATACTGGTCTCTGTCATTTGGGGCAATCCCTCCAAAGTTGTCCCTAACGCACTGTGACCAGGGTGTGACACTTGAAGTTCCCTGCAGGGCTCTGTGTGGATGGGGAATCATGTGTTGGGAGAGGCACAGTTCAGCCCCTCCTGTGACTCTAATCTCCTAAATCCCCCTTTCCTCATACCAAAAGGTTGGGATCATGTGACTTCTTATATAACAAAAAGTCTGGATGGTTGAAACTCTCTGGTAAACACTTCCAGCCCCAGCAGTCTCAAGCAAGACTGCTGCCAAGTATTCATGTTGGCTTCCAGGTCCTCCTGGGTCCTTTGCCCTTCAGGCTTTTAACCATGAGAAGAGCCGCCCTGGCCAGGGCAGGGAGGGCAGCCTGAGCTTCTTTAAGAATGCAAGACAAATAATGAGCACTTATCCAGGAGCGTTGCTAGAAATTAAAGAAGACAATCGTGGTAAACACTTAGAAAACATGGAAAGCATTTGCTATATGCTAGATAGTATTAATATTATTAAGAATAATAAAGGCAATGCACCCACAAAATTATCAGTCTCTGAATTCCCAGAGTCAAGACGTTGACATCCTACTTAATGCAAAAAAAACCTGTGACCTAAAAAAAACGCAAGTTAGAGAGAGAGAAACGGAATCCCAGATGAATTCTTCCCACCACCCATTGTCTGCAAAGAGCAGGGCCCCTGCCTGTTGACCTCTCTTCCAGACAGTTGACACAGAGTCCTTAACTCGCTTGGGGTCCACTTACATCTTCAGCAGCGTAAGTGCCAAATCCGAGCACTGGCATGCAGCATCCATCATTCAGCTTCACGGAGCGACTGTGCTTGAGATCCATCATGGTCCACAGCCTAGCGAATCTGCCTTGGCCTTTGTTTGTTTGTCCTCACTGAGAGCCAAGTAGGAAACAGAACTCCAGCTTTTGACCAATCACAAGAGTGGCGGGGCTGAGACTGCAGTTGCCAATGACTCCGAAATCAAGCTGGAAGCTGTCATTGATTTTCTTCTGATTCTTTCATACCTCCGCAGGCATAAATTACAGGAAAACAATGCACAGCCTGTTCGGCTGCTAAAGGGGTTTAAATTTTCTTTTCAGCATTGTTCACACTTGACTCGCAAATTGAAAAATCAACCATGCCAATCTGCCTTTGATAAATACACCAGTGTTACTTTACAACATGCAAACTTATTACTAGTCTGGTCAATTCTAAACATGAATTCTGCTAAAGGACACTAGTTAAGCTTCTTACCCTCTATTTTATCATAGATCACAACAAAAAGGACCCTTTGGGAATTTCTTGAACTTGATGCCTGGCCCCAGGCACACATGAAACAAAATTCAATCTCAACACACAACACTACACAGATTTGTCCCTGTATCAAACCCCGTTTGATTTTCTGACTCTCTCTGTCCTGTGTCCTTGGATGTTTCTGCAAGAATAGTTTGCCTCAGATCAAGGATAAATTTCTGCATTCTTGCCTTGGGTTGTTCTAGTTCCCCTTTGGAGAATACCCCATTCTTTTGCCACCTGCTTTCCAGCAGCCTATGGCCTCTTATTTACCCCAAAGACATCTGCTCCCGCCTGACATTCTTTATGAGGGGGACGCCCTTTCCTGCGTGCTCTTCGTTATATGAGCATCTTCTATGCAGGCCAAAAGTCCACATCAGTGAAATTACAGGCTCGTCTAAACAGGGACTTCCACTAGCTAAAAACCCTAAGTGGGGCCGGGCTCGGTGGCTCAGCCTGTCATCCCAGCACTTTGAGAGGCCGAGCCGAGTGGATTGCCTGAGCCCACGGGTTTGAGACCAGCCCAGACAACTTGGCAAGACCTCATCTCTACAATAAATCAAAAAAATTAGCCAGACATGGTAGCATGTGCCTGTAGTTCTGGCTTCTTGGAAGGCTGAGGTAGAAGGATCTCCGGAGCCCAGCAGGCCACCGCTGGGGTGGCTGTGAGTGTGCCACTGCACTCCAGCTGGGGTGACAGAGTGAGACTCCAACTCAAAAAAAAATTATAACTCATATATGAATGGAAACAGGGACTGAGACTGTCCATACAATGTCCCATTAAGGACTCAAAAACCCAGACCAGGCGCGGTGGCTCACACCTATAATCCCAGCACTTTGTGAGGCCCGGATGAGAGAATTGCCTGAGCCCACGGGTTCAAGACCAGCCTGGGCAACTTGGTGAGACCTCATCTCTACATTAAATCAAAACCTTAGCCGGGCATGGTAGTACATGCTTGTTCCAGCTACTTAGAAGACTGAGGCATAAGGGTCACCTGAGCCCAGCAGGTAGACACTGCAGTGGCCATGAATGTGCCACTGCACTCCAACCTGGGCAATAGAATGAGACTCCAACTAAAAAAAAAAAAGCAAAAACCCAAGTGGTGGTGTGCTTAATATCTTTCTGTATGTTGCCAGACTTCCACCAACCTGTATTTGTGCTATTGGCATTGTAGAGCCAATTATGAAACAGCGTTGTCATTTATCTTATTTTCAACTCCTTCCCCTAGGTGGGAAATGTGAAAATTCTGCCACATTCTATTATTCCATTTGATTGCATGTGTCAGCTATAAATTGGATGAGTGCACACTTTATATATATATATATTTTTTTGCTTGTTTGTTTGAGTCAGAGTCTCACTCTGTTGCCCAGGCTGGAGTGCAGTGACATGCTCACAGCCACTGCAGCTTCAACCTACTGGACTCAGGCAATCCTTTCACCTAGTTTTCCAAGTAGCCGCAACTAAGGAGCGCTACCAAATCCGGCTAATTGTTTGATTTATTATAGAGATGAGATCTCACCAAGTTGCCTAGGATGGTCTTGAACCCCTGAGCTCAGGCAATCCTCTCAACTTCAGCCTCCCAAAGTGTCTGGATTACAGGCTTGAGCCTCTATACCTGGCCACCCTTTATAATGAATTAGCAAAACTGTTGAACTAAACAGATACGAGGTGAAGGTCAAGGCACAAGCAATTCTTTCTTCATTGATGTTAATAGCCTAGAGCCCATGATTCAACAGGTTAAAAATTTGGCTAGCACCTTTGCAATGTTTACCTCTATTTGGCACTAAATGCTCTGTTGAAGTAAAGAGACACTATTTCTCCCTTACTTCCCTGGATGAGCAGTCTAGGAAATGTGTCAGTGAAAGAGAGTATACTATTTTTAATCTTAATAAAGCCAAGACTTTGTGCTCCCTGCTTTTTCATCCCAATGTTTGCATCAAACGTTATGCGGAAACATTTTTAGAGATGGATGTCATGCCTTGTAGCATATAGTTTTCAGAATCTGTCTTTTCTCTGCAATTGGAAAGATGTTTGTTCCTGGCTTCCTGGAAACCTTCCTATTTTCTAGGGTTTCTCAACATCTACCATCAGTAAGATAGGATTCACTCAAGGAGCTGTTGGTTCTTTAGACAACCAGTGGGCAAATGGCAAGGGGGCACCCAACAATGCCTGCCTTTTAGCATTCATGCACTTGAGTAGTACCCTTTCCTTGAGTGTGTCTGACATTTGTGTCTTTATTCTAACCAATTAAAAAAATATTTCCCCCATTCTTTAAATATAACAGGTAACTTCTATTGCTAGAAACCCTGCAAACTTTGATAAAACAAGTAGCCTTCTTGGAAACACCCACATGGCAAGGAACTAATGTGTCCTCTGGCCAGACAGCTAGAACTTGAGGCCTTCTATCTAACAGCTCATAAGGAAATGAATTCTGCCAATCACCACCTGAACTTGGAAGCAGATCATTCTCCACTGATCCTTTGCAGGACACCCTGACATTGACTTTGGCTTAACTGCAGCCAATGAACTACATGAATTGAGGATCTGAGCAGAGGGTCTAGCTAAGCTCTTCCAAGGTGTAAAAAATTGCCATCACTTTAGCTTTTTAAGATCAAGACAAGGGAGAGAGGTTAAATGGCAAATATAATGTAGCATGACATGAAAAGAGATAGTATGACACATAACATCCTAGAAGATGTGTTGAAAAGTGTGTCAGAAAAGTTTTTTCCATGCCCTCTGAGTGGAAAATTAAAGAATTATGTGAAAGACTATTTCATTCAATAATAATTATTTATTGAAGAACTACAATGTGCTGGACACTGTTATAGGTGTTACTTTTAAAACAAACAAAATTATCCGGTCTCCTGGAGCTTACTTTCCAGGATATGGAAACAGACAATCATCGAATAAATATATAGAATGAAGTTTGTGTCATATAATGGGAACAATGGTTAAAAAAAAATCAGGGAAACAGATAGAGTAGGACACATGAAATTATGAAGAGCATAATAAGGAAATCCTCACTGATACAAAGACATTTTAGAAAAGTCTTAAGGGATGGAGGAAGCAAGCCCCACTAGTATCTGAAAGAAGAGGAATTCAGGGAGAAGGATCCTCAGGGCATACTCCTTGGAACAAGAAAATGTCAGCAGGATCTGGAGTAGCAAGATTAGCAAAAGAAGTCAGAAAGGCATGGAGAGAACATCAGGTTATAGCAAGGGTTTTGGCTTTTGCTCTTGGACAGACAGGGTAACACTGGGGGATATTGACCTGCTCTCTAGAGAATAGACTGCAGTTTGGTGAAGGCAGAAGGAAGCAAACTCGTTAGGAGGCTGTTTTAATAATTGAGGCAAGAAATTGGATGGCACGGACAAGATGATCACAGAAGAGTGTTGAGAAGAGGTCAGATTCTGGATACGTTTTGCAGGTGAGCACAGCAAGGATTATTCACAGATTTTATAGAGGTTTATGAGAGAATGTAAAATGGCAAAAATGACCCCCCAAATTTCATCTTCATGACAGAAAAAAGGAGTTATTGTTTTATTGTGACTGGGAAAATTTTTAGGTGATACAAGATAGTAGGGAGATTAAAAGAAATTTGTCTGAGTTACTCTGAGCTTGAAAAGCCCATTAGATTCTCAAGTGGAGACACTGAGTAAACAATTTGACATTAAGGTCAGAGTTCTGCTGGAGTTATTGATTTGCAGTTTCAACTTATTAATGGTATTTAAAGCCGGGAAAATGTCTAAGATCATCAGGGGAGTCTCACTCCCTGAAGATAGAAAAGAGTCCAATGATTACGAGTTGGAGAATCCCAATAGTTAGATGTATAGAAAATAAGGAGAAATCACTAAAAAAAAGTGAGAAACAGAGAAGAAAGAGAAACACCAAGAGAGTGATGCCATAGAAGCCAAGTAAGGAAAGTGATTTTAGGAAGATAAAGTGTCAGTGGTGACCGATGCTGCAGGGAGATTGTGTAAATCAGAAGCGGAGCTTTAATTGTTACTTTCAGTGACATGGAAGTCATGTAGAAGTAAAGAAAAGAATTTTGGTAGCCTTATTAAAAAACACTTTTACAGAGGAAATGACAATGAAAACCAGAGTGGAATGAGTTTATGAGATGGTAAGAATTAAGGAAATGAAAATAGACAAATATTTCAAATAATTAAACTGGGCTTTGCTGAGTTTGAGATGCCCATTAGACCTCAGGGCTAATAGAAAGACGAGGCAGAGGCTGGGGATTATTCTTCTAGATAGAAAGAACTTACATTATACAAGGAGACTGATGAGGGTGGAGTATGGCGCAAACCCGTGGGTTCTTTGACTTGATCCAGAAATGATTTCCAGGAAAGCCAGCAAAGTTTTGTTGCTGTTGTTGTTGTTGTTGTTGTTGTTGTTGTTTTTGAGTTGGAATTTCACTCTGTCGCCCAGACTGGAATGCAGTAGCACGCTCCTGGCCATCGCAGCCTCGACCTGCTGGGCTCCGGCGATCCTTCCACCTCAGCCTTCCAAGTAGCTGGAACTACAGGTGCGCGCTACCACGCCCGGCTAATTTTTGATTTATTGTAGAGACAAAGTCTCACCAAGTGCCCAGGCGGGTCTCGAACCCGCAGGCACAGGCAATTCACTCACCTCGGCCTCCGAAAGCGCTGGGATTACAGACTGAGCCACCGAGCCCGGCCAACAAAGTTTTAAAACAGAGTTTATTAGTGAGAAGAAGAGAAGAAAAAAAGAAGACTCATACCAGAAAGATCTAGCATGGATGAATCTCTCAAAAAAGAAAGACCAGACTTTTGTTCTTAACTAAAAAGCTAGATATAGTTTCACAATAATTTATATGCTAAAAAGGGTGGAGTACAAGTAACCACTCCAGAGAGATTGTCATCTTTCTGCTTCTGATGAGAGGAGAGGTGGTCTTTTCCAGAACACATATTTTGTCTTTGTAGGAGACTTTCCAGACTTCTCAATATATGAATTCGTGAGCTAAGAGGTGGTCTTATTATCATTTATATGACTTTAGATAAGGGGTGGTGTTCAGTTTTTCACCTTCCTCAGGAAACCTGAAAAATTTTTAGTGATTATTATGCTAAACCACGAACTGAAATGTTGAGCTGTCCTATTCTTACGTCTGATGGGATTTTCTTTTGATTGGCTGAGGAGGTTGGATAGACTGGCCGGTCCACATTCCAGCCTGGCTTGCAGTAAAAATGTAATGAGAAGAATGTCTGAACACTTTCTAAAACCTGCATACAAAAATGTATCTATCTACGTCTAACTTGTACTGGCTGTCCTGCCTCAGAGATGAAAAGCCAAAGCATTAGTTATGATGTCTATGAGGATATTGGAAATACCACGAAGGATGGTAGAACTATTATTGCAAAATGTGCCAGAACCAGATGCTAAAACAAGAAGGAGAACAATGATCGTAGGGTGCATGACAGGTCACTACAGCAAGAAGCAGCAGTTTGAAAGGCAGGTGTTTTCACGGAACAGGAAGGAGATTGGCTGGAAGAGGCAATGAGGAGAAGGGAGGACACCTGCACCTCTCTGTGCTTTTGGGAAGACGGTGGGAGGGAACCAATCCCAGCTCTCTGGAACACTGTGATTAGTCATTTGGTGCTCACGGTTCAGTCAAAGAAACCTTTTGTTGGGGGAAGGAATGAGAAATACTAACCTCATCACTAAACTATCACAAACGATTTTTAGTAAAAAAAAAACAAAAAACAGAGCATTAGTCAACTATAGCAAAAATATGAAACCAACTGTGCTGCCCATCAAAAGTGGACTGGATAAAGAAAATATGGTTCATATACATGTTGGAATATTACGCAACTATAAAGAAAAACAAATTTATGGACTTTGCAGCAACTTGGATGGACTTAGAGTCTATAACACTTAGTGATCTAAACCAGAAACAAAGATCTAAGTACCATATGTTCTCACTCATAAGAGGACCCTGAACATTTATCATAACACTGTAAGAAAGGAATTGGCTCTGGGCACAGTGGCTCATGCCTGTAATCCCAGCACTTTGGGAGGCAGAGGCAAGAGGATTCCCTGAGCCCATGGGTTCAAGACCAGCCTGGGCAACTTGGCAAGACCTCATCTCTACAATAGACCAAAAAATTAGCTGGGTGTGGTGGCACACACCTGTAGTTCCAGCTACTTGGAAGGCTGAGGTGGAAGGATCACTGAGGCAGTGCAAGCCACACATGGGATAAGACGGAAAGGTTTCACCATCAGCAATAAGAAAAAAAGCATAGCATCCAACAGAAACCAAAAAAGCTGAACCATAGAAATGTCAGAATTTTTAGTGACTTAGTCAGTTCTCTGCTGCTAGAACAGAATAACAGAGACTGGGTAGTTTATACAGAGCACCGATTTGTTTCTTTTACAGTTTAGGAGGCTGAAAGTCCAAGGTCAGGGGGCCCAGATCGGCAAGGGCCCTCTTACTGTGTCATCTGTGGTGGAAGGCAGGAGGGCAAGAGAGAATGGCGGTGAGGGAGGCAGAGACAGAAAGAGGGGGGTAGGGGGCCAGCTCATCCTGTTATCAGGATAAGCCAGGGCGTCAGAGAATGTTTGGCTGCATCAATGTAGAATTTCTCTGCAGATGCTCACCTTCTTCACAGAAGACACTTTTCAGCAATTCTTTTCATTCCAGTCCTTCTGAATTGTCTTCATGAAATAGGTCAAAGCAGTTTATCTTGGGGTGAAATATTTTCGTTTTCTTCAAATTCTAACTCCAACCAAGACAAAGGAGTATTTGTAACCAAGGAAGAAATTGGGTAACCCACTCCCGAGATAACTCAGGGCATTTGCCTTCAGGAAGGCACAGCACTCATGACCTAATCACACTTAAAGGTGTCACTTCTCAACACTGTTGAATTTCGGGATTAACTTTCTCACACGTGAATTTTGGGTTGGACACATTCAAGCCACAGCAAGTAGGTAACGTGAGATTTTAATTTCCACAGACACCACTCCTGGAGTGGTGGCTATGCTTGGAGAACAAGGGTCACAGTATATTACTTAAGTGTGTTTTGCATCTTTGCAACCGTAAAAACAGGCTCTAACACAGGTGAAGAGAGGCTCATGGAAGCATCCTGGGTGATTCAAGGAATGAAGAAAGGGTGGATCAACGAAGGCTTGAGATGCTCAGGAGCGTGGGTAGTCAGGACGTCTCAGCTCCAGCAACCTGTGGCCCTTCTAAAACCCTCTCAGCGACACGTCCCAGCACCCATGACTCCTACCATCGCGATCTTCCTTTCAGACTTCAAATTCTCATGAGGGAAACTGACTGAGAGTCAGGCGCCCATCACTAGAGTAATCTGTTCTGTTCCCAATGGATATTTTTAAAAAATTCATGGCACTTGTAAAAGCATGATGAGAAAGACTTTACTCAAGGAGGGCCATGCCGTTACATGTCAGGACCATCTCAATGGGGTCTTTCTTTAGGGGAGAGAGATTGAGTTTTTAGGGGCCGAGAGAAAAATTCTCTTTTGCCTTCTGGAGGTTTGCTAAATAATCAGCTGACAACAGGCAAATTGAAAGGAGACAAGCTATATGAATTTATAGACATGCATGGGAGAGAACCACAGAGTAATTATCTCAACTTCCCCCCCCACCCCTACCCCCTTGGGTTTCAAAAGCTTATAAACCATCTGAGGTTACAGAGAGTATGGGGGCTTGGATGTCCACCAGACAGATTATGGGGGGAGAAAACAGAAAGCCTGGCTGGTAAAAGTGGTCTTGTTAGATGAAACCTCACAGATAGCAGCCCTCAGAGATAACAGATGATAAATATTACTTTCACACCCTGAAGGTGTCAAATTCTCAGTTAACATGTCCTAGGTCTGGATAAGCCAGGGCGTCAGAGAATGTCTGGCTGCATCAATGTAGAATTTCTCTGCAGATGCTCACCTTCTTCACAGAAGACACTTTTCAGCAATTCTTTTCATTCCAGTCCTTCTGAATTGTCATCTTGAAATAGGTCAAAGCAGTTTATCTTGGGGTGAAATATTTTAGTTTTCTTCAAATTCTAACTCCAACCAAGACAAAGGAGTGTTTGTAACCAAGGAAGAAATTGGAACTAGTGGGTAAAAATTTTTTGAGGAAGCATCAGAGGTAAGGATGGTGTTTTTTTGTTGTTTTTGTTTTTTTTTTTGTTTTTTTAGTTGGAGTCTCACTCTGTCACCCAGCCTTCCAAGTGGCCGGAACTACAGGCGCGCGCTACCACGCCTGGCTAATTTTTAGTTTATTGTAGAGATGAGGTCGCACCAAGTTGCCCAGGCGGGTCTCGAACCCGCGGGCTCAGGCAATCCAATCACCTCGGCCTCCCAAAGCGCGAGATTACAGGCGGAGCCACCGAGCCCGGCTAGGATGGTGTTTTTGATAGCAACAAGGTAGACATTCTGGAATATCAAAAGTTTAGGTCACTCCTTTGTTAAACTCTGGTGTCTCCACATGGCTCTGGCCACCATGTTTTCTTAGCTTTGGCCCCCTCTCCTAACTTGGGGAGGGGAATCTCTCTCTCTCTCTCTCTCTCTATCTCTCTGTTTACTTTCTAAATGAATGAACTTTGCTTGGAAAAAAATGATTCTGTAGGATCTAAGCTGGATGAATGAGAATTTTGACATCATTAACAGAAATAAAGAGACTATTTGAGAAGATAGATAAGGCATTTACTTTGAGGCATGCTGAATTTGAAATCAGTAGACCAGCTTGTATATCAGCCAGTTAGAAATGTGGAACTGGGCCGGGCTCTGTGGCTCAGCCTGTAATCCTGCGCTTTGGGAGGCCGAGGAGAGTGGATTGCCTGAGCCCGCGGG